>JAZHYW010030458.1:0-54528 GCA_037355805.1 Ixodes ricinus | reverse complement strand
TCTAGACCAATGTCGTCACTGAACGATCGCGTATGGCACTGATAGGAACGCATTTCGAAGCAGCATTTGGTTTTCTTCGTCCCTTTGCAATGTCCCTTTAAGCTGAAACAAAGTATGGCAGAAGGGGATGTCCAAATTGTAAAGTTGTGCAGTATATATAGCAGTCTCGCGATGATATGCGGCAGCCTAATAAAATGTTAGAGCGCGCATGACTGATAAAGCACAGAGTTGTAAAATGAGGCCCCAAAACAAGTGCACGTTAAACCGAATATAACTTTAGCCTCCGAGAAAGTATTCTGCGAAGTTTCGAGCTCGTGCAATCCGATGTCCAAATGTGATTTAAATTAGAAATATATTGTCTGTTCTTCGCAATATTTATGTATAATTAGGAACATCATTGCTCGCATCTCTATTTGAGAAAGACGGACGATAACTAACCAGGTCCTGAACAGTTAGGAGTCCGACGTTTCAAAACCGGTTCGGTATTTTCATCAGGGGCGACTATTTGCACGTGGAGAGCTGCAGCTTCTTTTCCATCTACGGTGTGTCGTTTGCTTCCTTCACTTTTAATGCGGAAGCATTAACTGTCCCATGGAGCGAACCGACGTCATCAGCTTTGAAGCCACGCCAAACGGCGCCTTCCCCCGTCCCAATGTCGCGTGTAGCAGAACTTTGATGGATAGGCTCCCATTGGCTAGCGCGTGTCATCAAGGATCGAGGCTCCCATTGGCTCTCGTGCGGCGTAGTTCCAAAAAACGCCACCAGAGAAGCCCTCTCCATGGCGACGCAGCGCACGCAGCGGCCCGGCCGCCGGTAAGAGGTGCGGCAGTGCGAGCGTGGCTGCACAGCCCGCTCGGGCAAACTCCGAAGAGGTTGCACGGCCGAGCTCAGCGCGGCGAGGCCCCTTCACGAGAGCCCGCGGTCGGCCGACGGCCAACGAAACGGGGCCGTCCACGCCCCTACGCCGCAGATAAACTAAGCGAGCAGAATAACGACATTCATGATTTCGCCTTCACAACTCATAAGAAGTGCTTAGGTGTCCTCGGACTTCTTGGTTCTTCAAGTGCCCTAGTCCGTTGACATACGCCGATGGTTAAGTGGCTATCGACCTATTTAGCTCGACCTATTGAAATGTCGGGCTCCTAAATGTTTGGGACTTGGTTGGTAAAGGTCTGTACTTCTCAAATTTTTACCCAACCAGACGGAGTTCCGTCAAACATGTTTACGTTTATAACCTGCATTTCTATACATTAATTTTTGGAGTAAGGTGTCATGTGTAGGATTATTTAGAAGAATACCTATTATTATCTCTTTTTGCACATTTCGTGTATTTGCCTTCAGATCTATAATGTGAGCACACAGTGCTTTTTGGCGTAGCCCGCGACCCGGTGTTTCACACTGCCGAACAGCGAACAAAAAGCGCGTTCCGCAGACTCAACAGATGGCGTATTCTCGAGTATCATCCTCCCGTGTCGGTCTCAAGCGGTTATGCGAACTTCATACAGTCAAATTTATTGATGACAATAAAAAAATATTTTATTGCTGCCTGAAAAAATGAGAACATAAATAAAGGGCCGATCATCCTAAAGATATACATCATAACTAAATGCACCCCCAAATTATCTGAAATATGCTCTGCAAATCATTTCCGGCGTTTTTATCCTCGACAGGCACGTCTATAAGTGATTTGGGAAAACCTTAAACAAATGTTTTATTTTGAAGCTTATTTAAATAACATATGTGTTCCTGACGCATATTCAACTTCTCAAACATATAGAAGTCTCTTGCTCCTTTTATGTGATGAACAAGAATTTTATGTGTCTGTGGGCTGGACGAAAGCAAAGTACACAGTTGCGCGTGGCGGAAGGAACTATGACGATTGCGCACGCAGACCCTGAGAAAGTGACCAATTAAGTAGCTGTAATGTCGAGCAGAGTATGGAATACTACTTTGTTATATTTAACAAAAAAATATAAAAAATAGCAAGGGTGATGTTTATTTGCAAATTGAATTGACCGGCATCTTGACAAGAACAAACCCCAAACGCCAAACTATGTCGAAAATGTTCACTTCGGTACGCGCTATTTTAGGCCAGATCCGATCTGAGTACGAAGGTCAGTCTTTTCTACATGATTATTCGCCTGCATCACGGTGCCGAGTGTAAACAATATTGGTCAGGAAAGCGAGCGTTGTGATTGCCGCTCAGTGTTTTTATAAAAGGTAGACTGAAAGGGTTTGTCCTAAACCTTTCCTGGCATTCTGAAAATATTATTGCTTTTAGCTCAGTTGCGTCGTCATCATATATATTGTAAAACGTATTTTGTAAACTATATTTTAGGATATATATGGTGAGGACGTGCCCATTTCTTGATTTTATGCACTGTGATTAATTCCTAGGTTCAAGAGCACAGCAGGATTCAACTTTTAATACTGCGACGCTAAGTTGTAGCATTAACGGGTATTTTAGGCGACCTACCAAACTGATAACCTTTAGATTTAGATAAAATATATGCGACTGAGGAAAAAAAGAGATGTTGAGTCATATATGTTAATCTAGCTTTCTTTTACTGTGTCATCGAAATTAAATAACGCAATTTATTTTTGGTACCTGAAAATAAAGGTGGATTCTACGAATGATAAAAAGCTATATAGATACTCGTTTCACTGTTGAAATAGTGCCTATTGCCAAAGAAACGCGGAAAATACATTCTCAGTTTTGCGGTTCAAACCGGTTCGAACCGGTTCAAACCGGTTCGAACCGTTATTTTTGCTCCCCGGAACTGAACCGGAGCTGAACCGAAAGCCGTGAACCCGAACCGGAACCGAACCGATAAAAATTTCGGTTCGACATCCTGCCTACAAAACGGATCACCGAAAAGGTGTCCATAAAACGAGTTTTCTTAAAACGCCGGGGGAATTAAAAGTCGGTGTTCTACCTGCAGTTATCACATGATTGTAGGCAGCTAATGTCAGGCGACTGCCGATAGATTTTTGGGGAAATTGTTCTCCCGGCTGCTAGGAAATAGCCGCTGCCTAGTTTTCGAGGTAATCCGAACAGAACGGTCAATTGCTGCAAAGGAGTAGGTAGCAGCGCACTTACGATGAAAATACCGGACTTGAAATACGTAATCCGAGATATATGTCGACACGGGCACTGCAGAACCACGCAAACACAAAAACGAAAAGAAAGGGGTCTGTGAAGATTCAACACGATGTGGCAGAAGCAGTAATTTGCCATACCGAACACTAAACGCATCACATGAATTCCTTGGGATTTTTGAAGAAATCGCTTGTTGCCGATGCCCGCGTAAGACTTTTCAAACACTGGAGGCCTTGGTACACTCGAATACGTTGTCGCGGACGAAATCTCCGGCAGCCCCGCTGGTTGCAGCACAGCACACAAAAACTAGGCCGGGAATCAGACATTCCGGGATTGGAAAGAGCTACTACGTCACTCGTGAAAACTTTACCACATGATCACGCTCCTGCCATTACCCGCGCCCAGACAGCGGAGTCAAGGGATGAAAAAAATGCGGTTCATTGGTCCGGCGACCGCGCACCTTCTTCCAAGCTTTCAGCTTAGGGAGAGAAAGAAAAAGAAAGGAATAAGAAAATAACAACTCCTTCAAGGCCAAAAGGGGGGGGTGCCCTCGCAAAGGCTTATCTTCAGGGTTATTCCAACAATGAACACGACGAAAGGATTTGTCCCTTCTATCCTCTTGAAAGTTCGACCCGAAGTTAATAGTGCAGTGGATGCTACTCGTGGCCTTGGCCTTCAGGAAGGTGCCGTTCTCTGCCTTTCTCTAGCCTGGAGACTTTAGTCACGTGATCCTACTCGGAGACCCGATTGGCTTAAAACAAGCATAACGTCCACTCTACTGTCAATACCGAGTGAACAGAACAGCTCCATACTTCCTAAGAAACTGTCCGACTCAAAAGTGACCCCCAAAAGTGAATCCAAGCACAAGCAGATCGGGGCGCCTGGCTAGCGTGGCGGTGCACTGATACACCTAGAGATTTTTAAGGGAGAGGAGGATGCTCATTGTCGGTGCACAAGTACACGGGCTGGGCAATGGAGGGTGCATCTTTCAGGAAAAGGGTGCATGTGCGCCTGATACACCCGACTACACCCTTTTTTCTTAGAGTGTGGGGGTACTGTACATTTTGACAGCCAAGCTCAACCAGAATCCACTTGAGTTAATATGCAAAGCAGAATATAAATTCTTAGCATACAAATCAAGAAGTTAAATAACCTGCAACAACGGCTGTACATTTTTCAACATGTAACGTTTATAGGCTAGCATTTGGCTTAAAGTGAATCACTGACTGGAGACTGACTGACTGTAGCCTCGAAAGTGAATGATTGAAGCCTCGTGCCTGCCCTCCCCCCCCCCCAACCCGAACATTCGCCGTACCTCCCCCCGCAGGACCCCCACAATATTTTGTGAACGGGCACCCCCGCTCCCAGAACATTCGCCATAGCCCCCTCTCCCCTCCCCCCCCCCCGGGATGCTCGCCGTACCACTGCACCCCCCCCCCTCCCTTACCCCCAAGATATTTTGTGTCCACGTACCTAACCCTCTCCCCCTCCCAGTATCTGTCGCGACGGGATACCCCCCCCCCCCGGTCTTTCGTGTCCGGGTACCCCTCTCCCACGATCTTTCGCGTTCGGGAACCCCCCCCCCCCTCACCCCCACCCTCGTGCATTAACCCACGAACGTTAGCTGCGCCCACACCAGTGCTTTGCACTTTATCATACATTTCATACATATTTTTAATCTTATTTCTTACAGAGGTACTTTGGCCTTGTCCGCTCCTTCATAGGGGATGAAGACCATCAAACCATCACGCAGTTCAGCCAAATCTACAGGCTGTTGTCCTTTTACACACCAATTAAAACTGCCATCAAAGGCAACTGCCCTGGCACCTGCGACTCAGTTCTCGTTTCGTTTAAGGAGAGCTTGGGCGAGAAAGCTAAGGCTGTAGCTGAGCTAAAATCGGCCGTTGAGTCAAAATTGTATGAGAAGCTCGAGCACGTTAGCTTTCCCTATGAAAAACACATTGAGCATGATTATCAGACACCAGACGTTCAGGACATGCTTATTTATTACCTGTGTGGATATGTTCACAAGAAGATGGAGAAAACTATTCAATGTAGGGAATGCCAGCAGTCTCTCACAGCCTCTCCTGAAAACCTTAGACAGATGCCAGCCGAGAGTCATCTGACAACGATAAGGTCTTTTAAAGAAGGTTGCTTACACCATCCATCGCGCAGGTTTTTCTGCGTGGTGAAAGAGATAGAAAAAACTGTTGAACATGCACTCGACAGTACCCCCATATTTCCTTTTCTGGCATGTGTTAGAGAAGCTGGAGGCATCACCACTGTCTCCTGCAGGATGTGCCACTAATCGATAGGAGGTGACAGATTGTACTTCTTTTGCAAGAAGAAAATCGTGAAATGGAACTTGCTGAAAAAGTCAGGAGTGCGCGAAAAAAAGCAAAGTTGCTTTGACGTTTCTTTAACTTGTCCCGTGCAGTGCAGCGTAGAGTTTCTACAAGGCATGGATAGTATGTAAATATTTACGAAATAAACACATGTCTCACTTTTGTCAGGCAAAAAGTGCTTGTTTTGTTCATCGCCTGCGTGTATAATATTGGACAGAGGAGAGCATAGGAGTTAGCTGAGGCAACTATTTCTTGTTTATATCAATGCCAAGGTCAGGCAACACAATTATAAAAGCTTACAGCGCCTATAGTGCTTATTCACTTGGGGAGTTAGCGCCCACAAACATGGCTGCAATACTATAAAGCCGCACTTATTCGCGTGCTGTGTTAAGAAAAAAAGAGGAAATCAGACTCAGCACTCGGAGAAACCGATTTTTATTTTGATTGCCATGTTTGTTCATTGGCATTCGACATTAAGGGAAGACGCGGGTCCTAGAATGCTCAAAAATCGCAAAAAAAATTGCTTTTTAAAAATGCACTTTTTTGGGATGTTTAGACTTTCAAGAACCTCTTCACGACATATGAACGCTAAATTCAATCGGGAAATATTTAAATATCTACTTTATAATGACGCGATAGACGTAAAATGCCCACAAAACTGCAAAACATGCTCCCATTTCGCGCGCTCGCCTCTTGCGAACCATACGGCTGGCGCCCGCCATCTTGATTTTGTTTTCAAGCTGTGTCCTTTCTCCGCATTTTGCGACGTTCCAAAATGGCGTCGCTCGAACAGAACTGCCGTTTTCGCGGGTTTTCCGGCGGACGTTTCTGAGCCCCTGATTGGCCAGAGCGCGCGCTCCTCCAGATGCGCGTCTCCCATTGGCCTTCCAATCTCCCGGCGCTCCTTCCTCCTCTCCGAATTCCTCGCTTCGTGGGGTGGTCAGGTGGCCGCCGATCTGCCTCCGTTCTGTCGTCTGCTTCCTCGATTCCGTAGCGCAGCTCGTGCTCTTTCATCTAATTTTTCCATCGCTTTTTTAGACTTTAGTACCAGTATTTTAATAGTTTGTGCATTTATTGTGTGTTATTCTTCGCTATTTAGTGTTTTGTTTGTCAGATCGTGTTGTAAAGGCGCACGTGAGGAATTTCGTAACGTGTTACGAAACGCAGAAGGCGCGGCGACTTTCCGTTTGTTGTCGGGATGCCTGGAGATCTTCGCCTGATGACAACTACGCGTCAAGCGTATGGCAAGAAACGAAAGCGTCCATGGAATGCACGTCAGAAGGCGTCGAAGAAAGACACGCTGCCAGGATCGCCCGTTGAACCCGAAAAGGAGGATTCTGCTGGAACGAGCTTCGCGTCTCACTCCGGTGCACCTGACATCAACGCATCGTCTGTTCACGTCTCCGGTGCCAGCAGAGACCGCATCGACACAGTGTACTACTCCGTGGAGGAGTCTGCTGAGCGTGCAGCAAATGCGGGGAATGTGAAGTGTCTGGCGTCGCAATCTGCAACGAAACGGAAGTTCAAGCTGCTAGATGTCAACCTGGTGAGCGACGGCGACGACAGCGGCACGGACTTCATGATCGTGGACATGAGCGTTATCAATTCGTTCTTGGGGCTCATGCCCTGCCCTAAGTGCGGCGCGAAAACCATGACCGTGTCCAAGGCTCCGGGGAAGGAGTATGGGCTTTGTGCTAAGTTTATCCTCGCGTGCTCCGCATGCGATCTGCGCGAAGAACAGTTTTCTTCTTCCAGGGTGACTGGTGATGCCAAGATAACGCCGTTCGAGGTCAACGCTCGCGCAATGAAGGCAATTCAGAGCATTGGCAAAGAAGCAACAGCCCTGTCCGATTTCTTTGCTACAATGAACATTTCTCACCGCGACCTGCACTATAAGACCTACCAAGACCACATGAACATGATGCTACAAGCCTGCAATGCCACTGCTACAGAATGTGAGGCTGCAAGTGTGGCCCGGATCAAGGAACTGTACAAGGACATGGACAGCACACCAGGGAACATCGATGTCGTTTTTGATGGTACTTGGCTGACTCGAGGACAGAACTCGCACGTCTCTGTTGGCTGCATCATCGAGATGTACACGCGGCTCGTCATCGACCACATGGTGCTCTCGAACTTTTGCTTGGGCTGCTCAACTGGACCGAAACCCAGCGAAGAACGGTATGCAGCCTGGCTAGCGAAACACACTCCCCAGCGTAAAAAAAAAACATTGACTGCAAGTCTGGCCGCATGGAAGTGGAAGCTGCCCTATGTATATTCCGGAGGTCCCTGGACAAGCACAAGCTGCGCTACACGACCATGCCATCGGATGGAGACAGCCGGACCTTCCACGCCCTGAGAGAGGATGCAGTGTATGGGTTTGTGAAGGTGGGAAAAAAATCAGCAGAACCCATCCTTTGGGAATGATTATCTACGTTAATGCGAATAGCATCAAACGGTGCGGAGTTATGCGCGTTCGTCAGGTGGCCGGCACACTCTAGATACGCCAGCCCACTCTTGAGGCGATTCTAAATTTGTTGACACTTTCACAGCCCTGCGCACGATCTCCGCAGCCCAGCACGTGCGTTTGTGTCACTTAGGAAGGCGAGCAAAGCACGCGCCATACGCACAAACACTCAAAATGGTACCGACCAGACTTTCTGGCGTCTCAGCTAGTCTCAACCAACGGTACTCTAAACGGTTGTTTATATCTTTACCATAGGACGCGCTTTACAGCGCTGTCACAGCTACCGGTGCGCGCGCGTTCCATGCACGAGGGCTCATTCCGCTCTCGTGAGGCTGAGCACGGCCGCTACATCACCCTCTCCCGAGCGCGGGAGAGGGTGAGCTAGCGGCCGTGCTCAGCCTCACGAGAGCGGAATGAGCCCTCGTGCATGGAACGCGCGCGCACCGGTAGCTGTGACAGCGCTGTAAGCGCGTCCTATGGTAAAGATATAAACAACCGTTTAGAGTGCGTTAAATGACTGCCTTCATAGCTCTGTGGTTAGCGCGTCTGCCTGCTGATCAAAGGGTCAACGGTTCGAATCCCAGCCGGCGCCGGTCTTTTTTATTTATTTATCGACCCGCGGCGTAAGAGGTTAGATAGCCAGATAGATAGATAGATAGATACATAGACGAAAAGTGCGTGAAGTATCCAAAGAATGCTATTCGCATTAAAAAAGACTGCATCAACCACGTGCACAAGCGGATGGGGGCAGCCCTGCGTGAACTGGTTGACAAGAAGAAGGCCCAAGGTGAACACTTGGAGGGTAAGGACGGCTCACCCAGGACAAACTCAAAAAGATCACCAATTGCTATGGCTATGCCCTGAGGAGCCACAAGAACGATGTGCCAGGCATGAGGAGAGCGGTCGAGGCCACGCTGCAGCACATGTCATCGACTGATGAGACCCCGAAGCACAGCCTCTGCCCTGAAGGACCAGAGTCGTGGTGCAGCTACAACCGTGCCATGGCGACGAATGAAGAGCCCCCTCCTCACAAGAACAGCCTGCCTGATTTCGTTTGCGAAGCACTCGAACCAGTGTTCGCACGGCTGAGCGACGAGGCCCTCCTCAGGCGGTGCAGCGATGGCATGACGCAGAACTCTAATGAGAGCCTGCACGCCATGATCTGGAACCATGTGCCAAAGAGCAAGCATGCCTCACTGCACAGAACCCAGACGGGAGTAGCTGAAGGAATCGGCCGTTTCAACCAGGGCGTGACGAAAAGTAACAAAGGAATGGCCGAGAAGCTTGGCTACTGCGCAGGAAGCCGCTTGGTGCGCCGGAGCCTCAAGAAGGATCGCAGCAAGCTCCAGAGGTCAAATGACGACCACAGAGAGAGGAATGCCGTCAAGACCAAGCTCGCAAGGAGACACAAGCCAACAAGGGACTCGGACTACAGCCCCGGTCTACTCTAGGTCCAAGTAACATCAAAGGACAGTGAGCGGCCTTACGGAGGCTCTAAACAAGTTTTTGTTGTGTTTTGACCATGAACGTGGTGAAACTTTATTTGTGGAGAGCGGGACTACATGGTAATGCTATTTAGGTTACAATTTCGCTTACCTAGGCATTGAAAGAGCAGTGATGTGATTGCTGCGCCAATTGCGCCAAACTGCGCCAAGGGGCTAACCCTGCTACATCCTGCTACATTTCGCCAAAATAGGGGTAATCTGCGCCAAGCCTGCTCCAAACGACCAATTTAGGTCGCCTTTCAAAACCGAAACTAAACTGAGCACTGTAATTGAGCAGGTGTGTGATATGTGGCGCAAGCGGCCACCTGACAAAGTACCGTGCATCAATTGTCCACCCGGTCTTGCATGGTTTTCCCGGCATCTCGCGTTTCGCGCTCTCGTCTTGTGGGTCTCGTCTCTCGCCTCTTTTATATTTTCAGCAATTAATACGGATGTGTGCAGACGCTCCCAAGCTAGCGTGCCGGGTACCAGCTATGCCGTCATGCTCTGAAACGAAACCATGTTTTTGCGTGGCAGGAGTTACTTTGTGAGCTGAAGCAACGGCCGTGGGAAAACTATATTTGGTCAGTGCCTTTCAGTGACCGTGGTCGCGCGACGTCGAATGTTGCCGTTCCCACATCACTGCAGATATGGTACTTTCTAAGATGAAACTAAGTACCACCGGATGTTCATTAACGTTTCTGTTCTTGTTTAAATGATACATTACTACAAAAATTCATCTTTAATTCAAAAACTGCTCTGTCAAAGTATTGTTTATCTAGATTCCTCTCGGTGGGGCTTCTTTTGAGAGGGACCTCGGTACGTGAAAAATCTGCTGTGAAAGAAAGTTGGTGAAAAGTGAGCTAAAGCAAAGAAGGCAATGTCTGCAAGCTGAAAAAGGAAAGCACACTTGCTTGTCTCGAGTTCCGTCGATGCACAAAGTGCTCCAAGAACGTTTTGAGGCTGGCTCGCAATGTCTTGCATCGATGCACTCAGGTTATTTATTTTTTGTGTGTTTAGCTTGTACCTTGTTTGCCGGCCTGGCAAGCACGCGCCACTGGACTGTTTCTGTCGCATGCTCGAAAGTTACGTTTTGTGTACAATTTTGGGGATAAGGTAGCGATGGAGCTGAGGAGCATGGTTTCAGTTTCGATCGGACAGCCGTTGTCTGCGGTCGCGTGACGAAGCATGCCCAACAGCAAGTCTGCCGAAGTTGGCCTCACGTGCATGCGAACATGATTGCGTGACTGAGGCACCAGCTGGGACGCTTGCAACTCATTGTATTACGTTTGCTTACTTTTGACGAAAATCCGGCACGTCGGGAACCAGTAAAACGGTGGCAAGCGGTTTTTCGAAATTGATTGGCAATGCCTACAGCACTGTACACTTGTGGGATGTCTGAGCAGTAAAAACAGAAGCAGCGAGTTCCGTCACAACACGTCACATCAGAACACAACACAACACAAAGTGCCCTTTGTTTGTACAGCCCTTAAAACAGATATTTTTATTTTCCTAAGAATATCTGCTCCAAAATCCACTTTTGCTGCTCCGAAACACTGTCTTGGCTGCTTCAAAAGCCGCTTTTGCTGCTCCAAAACACTGTTTTGGTTGCTCCAACGGCCAGATTTGCTGCTTCAAAACACTGTTTTGGTTGCTCCGAAACGTGCGCCAAAATGGCTTAGGCCAATCACATCACTAAAAGAGGTATATGAGGTGACAAATGTAGTTTTCTCCGTTTTGTTTGGTTGACTGTGCGTGATGTTATGGATATTTGTTTGATGCTATCTTTATAAGGCGGCCACAAACTTGGTATGGTCTTGTTCATGAAGAACAGAGCTATATGGGGATGCTATTTACATTGTTGTAGCTGTATTCAAGTAAAAGTTTGGTAAGATGAAACTTCAGTTGCAGTTTTCTCAGTTTCATGTTTTTGGACATCACACGCTGCCTTACGGAGGCTTTTCCAATATTTTTTTCGAGTGACAACCAGAAACTTGGTACCATTGTGTTTGTATTGATTAGATCTAGCCGGTGAGGCTATTTATATGGGTCTAACGCTGTTGGCCATATCATAATCAATAATAATAACAAATAATTAAAATGAACTTTTAAGGTCTTCAAACATTGATGTCTTTTTGCGCTGAAAAGTACTTTTTAAAGAATACAATTAGCATCACCGGCTCAAGCAAGTCTTTGGTATTATAGCCATGTATTGCATGTTCGTATTAGATGAGGTGAAATTGCCCTAAAGCCCCGTAAGAAATGCTCTAAATATATTTCTAAAAAGCTTCGTATCTTTTGATTGCACGCAGCTATTTCAAAACTAATGGCGGATTTGGAATCAGCACAATAAAATACATACACATGACAAGTTTCAATAAAATCTGACCATAAGTTAAAAAAAGGTTCTAATACCCAAGCCTACCCTTAAGAGGAAGATGGCGCGGGGCGGTCGAAACATAAGAAAAACAAATGGGTTATTCACGACATAGCCAAAGCGAAGTGCGTGAACAAATGATCAAGGTTCATTGCCCCCTGTAGGTCTGAAAAGCGGAGCGTCAGCCTATAGTTTTGTGGGGCGCAAGGCGCCAAGTTCTCAACGTGGTGGTAGCAGACGACGCGCGAGACAGGGAAGCAAGATCCGACTGCAGCGCGGCTAGTTCTCGTGACCGCCGCCTGAGCCAACCGCCTCCGCAGGCGAGAATAGGGAGCTGCGAAACTGAGTGTGCTTCGTCGAACAACTTCAATCGAGTGCGAAATATCACCCACGGTACAGTGAATTAGACCCACGGCTATGCTTATGGCAGCCTGCCGCCATAGCGCTGTCCGCCATATTACTATGATGGCTAGAGATAACATAACGCTACCAAAAAGATGGCCGACCGTGGCCGCATTCGCGTCCATAGGCGGAGCTGGTCAAACGCGATCCAGCAAACAGACATAGCGATTTTCAGAAAGTTTCAACGTCAAAATGGCGCCCAACGAACCCTACAAATACATAAACATAAATGACGTCTGCGACCGAAAATTGGGTGTCGTTTTCTCATCGAAAGTTTCTGCACCCCTATAACTCTTAATAGAATCATGATAAGTTTTGAAAATTTTGCGTCGAGACCGAAACCTTAGCGCCAAATTTCGACGGCGACAGAGCAAGTGGCACTAAGCCGTTTATATTTGCCATAAGAAAACATGTCTTGTTTTTGTTTTTCTACTCGACAATTTAATATCGTGCATAACAAAAAAATTAGTTCGTTTATGGCGCTTTGGAAATTAGTAGATTAATTATTCTTGTGGCAATTGAACCAGTAAAATACGCATTCAAATTAAATGAACGTTAGAGACGGAAGTCTCTAACGTTTGTGATTGCATTCAGCATTTCGAACATTCTTTACCCGCGTGCGTTATGTATGTACTTCGCGGAAAATATGAGCTGTTAAAATCCCTGATGCTACTTTGAAGTGCTGCCAGTCTTTGAGAGAGTTGTGGTCCGGTCTAGGCGTGGAATGCGAAGTTGAGGTCCCAGACTTCGGACATAGGGTGTTTGAGCTGAATGTACGCGGATATACACGGCAGGGAGGTTTTTCAGTTGCCCCGCTTCAGCCCGAGCTCTCTTTCTTTGAGGACAGTTCAGCGTCGACCATGAGCTTGGACTGTGCACGCGTGGCCAAAGCACAGCAGCAGGAAATTACTCCCTGTCCGAGGGTGGACATTAAAACGAGATACGCTTTGCTTCCTCTGTTTCTCTATAACAATAGGCAAAATACAGACTGCAGTTATCATTTGTGACATATGTCACCCAGATATAAGTAAGTTTAAGCAAGCTTCGATTGTGTACTAGTAATACCTCGTTTACTCAAACACGGCTATATCGAAATAGTGGTTAAATCGTAAAATTTCCTTGTGATGGAAATTCTCATGGAAATTCTCATGGAAGCTCCCATAGGCACAATGTATTTTGTCCTTGCTTATTTCGAAAGGTTTTCATGACGGACTTCCGATATCTCAAACTTTCGTCAGCGAAAATCGCAAAAAAAAAAAACAACACACAACAAAAACTGCCGCGACAAAAAAATTTCCGCGGCGGACAAAAAAAAAACGCTCATCCGAAAAGAAAAAAAGCGGAAGCGCAAGGAAACAATTAAAAACATAACCGCGGGTGCGGTGTACGGAGACGCGGAGAGATTTGCAACTCAAAAACGTTGTCTTCTTTTCTTTTTTTTACGATTTTCATTTGGACAAGTTAATCGCTCGCAAGCCAGGATGCCTAGCGTTGGGTGCCGCCTTTTCCTCGAGCGTTTTGTTCCCCTCTGTCTTTCGTTTTCTCTTTGCTCCTGGGTTCTTCCGTTTCCCTTCCCGGTCCGGTCGTCGTGAGGCTCGTGTTTCCTAGAGTGCCTTAGTGCGCTTCGCATAGTGATGCCAACTGCCTGTTTCACTTTCCCACACCCTCTTCCACCGCCATTTTGTTCCTCTCATCGTTTCCCCGTGCGCCGGAAAGTGGCCTTTCTGTCCATCGGTCCTCCCATCCAAGGGGGAAAATGCTAATCCTCCCTCCGTGGGTTCCACAACGTTGCTCCGAACTTGTGAGATAAGGTGCTTGTTTCCGGGAGGGTTATAAGCCCCATGGATTATCGCCGAGAACCAAAATCGCTGCTGGTTTGTCGGCGAGCGGTATTACAAAGGGTGGCATCGCCCTAGCAAAGCGCACATGACGGCTCCCTAGTGTTTCCCAGAGGTGTCTCGTTCGTTTGGAGTGTTGCTGCTCTTTGCTGCTTGTCCGCCATTTTTTGTGTGTGTTTCAAGAGTCTTGCGGCGCCACACGAGCAAGGGTGAAGTGTTCGATTCGGTCATCGGTTGTGAATTCTCTGATGTTGTTGGCGCGTGACTCGATTCACCGTGAAGATGATGGAGCCCAAACAGTGCAGGTTACTGACGCTTGAGAGGAAAGTTGCTCTCAACAGAGAAGTTGATGTTGCCGCGATTGTTAGACGTTTTATTTAGAACATCGCGCGATCAGAGTTAAAAGATACAGTACTTCGCTTATCTCGAAATTGCGCTTATCTGGAATTTGTTTCAGTTTTTATGGCTTTGAGTTAATGAGGTATTACTGCATATCGTAAAAAGGGCGTCGACAGCGTTGGAAACATGCTGCACGATCCTGTCCCGTAGCTCACGTTGAGAAAGCAGCAACCGAACCTATGGACCCAAACTCGCCGTCCTCTCTTCGGTTCTCGGTAATGATGGAGCTGAACGTTTAACGTTCTTGATGTGCGCGTAGAAGTGGAGTGATTTTCTTTTTTTTTGTACGCGGACTTTGTTCCCGAGAATAAAGTCCGCGTGTGAAAGGCCGTGCTACAATATTGGGCTGGAAGGTTTTTCACTTTACACGAACGGTACTGTGTAATATAACTATAGACGCTTTGCTGCATCTGTGCATGACCGCCGCGGTAATCGACTTTCAGTTTTTTTCTCCTTTCTTTTGATCACTTCTCTTCATTATTACCACAGCAAAACAGGCTACCGTAATTTTAAATTCAACTATGCCCCCCCCCCCAGCATTGCACTTTGTGGTCAAAGACCGCTCGAGTGCTTGGTATCTCGGTAAGACAAAGGTCACCAATGGGGGCTGTAATCTGGCGCGTGTGCAAAGCGTCTATGCTCGCACGCATCGCCATTGACCCACATTCTTCGTTGTCGCAGCCACCAGATCACGTGAACGCTTGTTCTGGCTGCGAGTTGGCGAAGCCCCTGTCAGACGGGCTAATTTAGTGCACTTTAACCTTTAGGAACTCAAGCGGCATTCACTGGAACAGCGCGGGCCGCTGCGGTAGCGGGTGAAACAGTGGCGCTGCCATCGCCGTGAGATCGGTTCTCCCCATGTCTTATTCTGCCCTTGCTTTGCTTGCACGATCTGCTGCGGGCGCGGCCAGATCCGCTGACAATACTCCGCTCGCGTGCATGAGTTCTGTAATGGTCAACTAATCTCAAGCTGTAAATCCACTTCTTTTTTAAATCGCCGATTTAAGACGGTTGTTGTTGGGTTTGTGACAGTTGGAAAGAGTTCACTGGGGCATCCAACGCATATTTTGAGGGAGTCAACCTAGCCCAAGTACACTCCCAGTTATTGGAGGGTGGATAGAAATTGCTGAGTCATGCATTGACTCCCATAGCTTGCCTCTGGCATCAACTTTCCTCCTATGTTGACAACCAGAGGTAGATCCCTTTTGAATGTCCCAGCCCTCATCACAGAAACTAGGCCTTGCTTCTCCACAAGCTTGTCGAAAATTATGTGATCCTCGGGTGTCCTTTTGCATTGCCATTTTAGGACTGGCTACTGTTCATAAAATTTTGAAACAGACTTCGAAGACGTCGGTGAGCTTGTCTGTTCGGTTGCTGTCATCGTCGACTGCTTCGGGTACGCATATTCTTGTCACATCAGGGGTAACATAAGTGCCTGCAGCCGGAGCAAGTGTACGGGGGCATTCGGAAACGGACCTGGCACAGCGTCTTTTTTAATTACTATTGGACCTTGGCCATCAGAACCGTCTGCCCATCAGTGACGTGCGAGCAATGATGATGAATGTCGTCAAGCTAAAAATGCAAATCGCAGTTTTTTTATATGACAGGATGAATGAAAGGATAAACATGTAAGACAAAGGCAACACAACCATAATAGATGTGGTCGTGTTGTCTTTGACTTGCCATGTTTATTCTTTCTTTAACACTGACCTGCGCCAACAGGCTTATCGCCAGGGGCTCCGGAAGTATGTCTGGGCCCATTTGCTCGAAGCGCTAATTGCGGCAAAAGTTAGCCACAGTACCGAGGAGAGGGATTTTGAAATCACGTGACTGGGTCGGTAGGGATTCGGGGAAACAAGGCGGTGCCCCGGTGAGTGAGCGCCGCTCGCTTTGGAACTAATATGTCGTTGTAGCTGCAATATCGGGCGCGTTAGTCAGCAACGAATGGTGCAGGAGGCGTTTGCTTTGCCTTACCTCACTTAAATCGCAAAGCATGAGCAATGACCTCGCCGCATTTTTTAGATAGTCTTTTGATTCTGGCAATTCCTAAGCCTAAACGAACGCGAGAATTGTCGGCGTGGCAACGTCTTTGGAAAGTGGATTGCCTTGACTCAATCGGCTGCGTATTGATAGCACACAAAGGAGGCAGCGTCCCAATAGACCTTTTTCTAAATTACCCAAGCATCGAGGAGAACGCTGGAAGTATAATGAAGTGAATAATCATAATAAGGCTTTGACGAAGGCGCGTGCAAGGCGAAATTTGTTTAGACTTTTTACTTTAGAACAATTACTACTGCAGACGCCAGCACGTGCAACGCGTGTAACTACATTCGTAGCATGCACCTCGGTGCTTGGGAAATTTAGAAAAAGGTATATTGGGACGCTGTCTGCTTTCGTGTGCTATCAATACCCGGCCGATTGAGTCGAGGCAATCCACTTTCCAAAGATGTTGACATGCCGACAATTATCGCGTTCATTTAGGCTTAGTAATGACCAGAATCGAAAGACTATCTAAAAAATTCGGTAAGGTCATTTTCTCAGGCTTTGCGATTTAAGTGAGGAAGGGAAAGCGAAAGCCTCCTGCGCACCATTCGTTGCTAACTAACGCGCCCGATATTGCAGCTACAACGACATATTAGTTCCAAAACGAGCGGCGCTCACTCACCGAGGCACCGCCATGTTTCCCCGCATCCATACCGAACCAATCGCGTGATTGCAAAATCCCTCCCCTAGGGACTGCGGCTAACTATAGCCGCGGTTAGCGCTTCTAGGAATCGGGTCCTTATGTACAGTTCATGTCGCATCGTGTAGTTCACCTCTCTCCCCCTCTCTTTATATATATCAACGACCACTGACAAAGCGCAGTGCAGAGAAATGAAGGCTGAAGTCTGATAGAATCTTCGGAGATTTTTAGTGAGAACGCACGCTATGGACAAACAATGAATGACAACTTCAAACGAACGGGTTAACAAGGCTTCCGACGAAAGAATACACGTCACCAACTACTGATACATACATACATACAGACATACAATATACACATATGAACCATTTTCAACACGATGCACCCTCATTCCATTCCAATTCCATTCCGGGGAATTAAAGCTTCTGAAAATTCCATTCCTTTCAACTGCTCAAAATGAAAAAATTTGGCCTATTCCCACTCCTGAAATGGCTTAACTCCACCATTCCAATCCTTTATTTCCTAAACGTGAAAAAATGGCAATTGACTGCCCCACTGTGTTGCTGGAAAAAGCAGCATAAGGCTGCTGACGTTAGCAAACGTGGAGATGACTGCAAAAGTATGCAAAAGCTTCCTCAAATCATTCATTGTACTAAGCAGAAGGGTGGTCGCACAAAGCGCTTCGTGGCACCTGCTGTCCCTCAGACATCGATCGCGCTACCAAGCGTAAAAGGCTTGCGAGTCGCAACAGAGGCCAACAATTAAATCTCCCGATTTTCTTCCCAAAAAGACCGTATACCGATAGCAGATACATGGTTAGTGTGTTGTTTGTTTGATAGGACCTTAAAAATGTCTAGTTTGTGCGTGGCGCAAGAAGAAGCTACCTTGCGCTATGCTTGGAATACTTGCACAACAGCACTGCCAGTGCGTTGTTAGAAGCGACGCCACGTATACCGGCCCCAAATCTCCACGCACTGCGGCAAGAACAAAAAACCGCTGAGAAAGTGCAATCGGCATACAGCGCCAGCATAAGGGAGTGAAGCAGCATATTATGGAAACCTGTCTTAAAACGTAAACGTGAGTTAAAAGCAGAGAGTCGAACTGGTCATTATTCCGGTTCGGTTCTGTGATATGTTTTAAATAACTGTTCAGTCACCGGTTCCATAAAACGCGAACCAGTTTTAACCGTTTTTTGTAATGTCCGAAACTCCCAGTCATTAAAAAGAAGAAGAGGTTACTTAGTGTTAAATACAAGAAAGAATAGAACATGAACGTGCTGCGGAACCGAGGAGAGCAAAACAAACAAATGCTCAATTTCGTTTTGTGATCTTGCATTTTTAACGCGAACACCGTTTAATGAATATTACGTTGTTATACAGACGCTTGGAAACAATAACATAGTACAGTACTCACATGCGAAGCCAATCAGCCAGCACGCAGAGTGACAGCGTGACGGTAGCACGCACCGAACTCGTAAACTAGCCACAAAAACAAAAACGAATTAGTCCTTAGTTGTTTAGACAACGGGAGTTTAGTCTGCAAGAGTATGGTGACATTGTTACCCACTGTAGAGGAGAAATTTATTCAGTGCAGTATGACTGCTAGCGTGGAGTCTTTAACGGATATCATGCAATACCAGTGCACGACCGCACGCGGGTACGATGTTCATCTAGATCAAAACAGCTAACTACCCACACCGCACGCCAGAACAACTTGCTCTAACGACCGACTTGAAGACGGGAAAGACAGCGAAGGCCCATCGAAAGACGATTAAAACAAAAAAGGACAAAAATACAACGGGCAACTGGCTGTTTTTAGAAAACGCGCGCAGACACACACAAAATTAGTTCAAGCAGCGTCCCGGGCTCTGGGCGACTTGCGTCCCGGCGATGGGCGCCGCAGTGTCGCGCTCGTCGCGGCTTCGCATCTTTGCGCCTACAGATTTCGCCAGGGCGGAACAAACGAGCCGACAGCCATCAACATTCTGTTTTTATTTTCAGGTTTATGTTTTATTTTTTCTTCCTTCAGGGATATCACTTAGCAACACGAAACACACACATACACACACACAAACACACACAAACACACACACACACACACACACACACACACACACAAAGAACACGTCTTTGACTGGAAATGAGCGCCAAAGGAACGGCGACAGGCGAAGAAGTGGACGAGAACACGGGGCGTCCACTTCTTCACCTGTCCCCGTTCCTTTGGCGCTCATTTCCAGTCATGAACCAACAAGCCCAGCTAAACATTTTGTAACACTTCTTTGGCCTTTAAGCCACCGTGCTCTCGGAATAGTCAGATATACTCCGTTTCTCACCTATACGAGGAGTGTTCATAAAGTTCGTATTATTGTCATAAAGGAATAGGGATTTAGCAATGAGACTCGGGTAGGGGTTTAGTCTTTCTCTACGTATTCACCTTCCAAAGTCACACAGTTTTGCCAGCGATGGATAAGCTGTCGAAGGCCATTGTTATAGAACTCCTCGTCTTGATTGTTCAGTAATCGTTCCGCTTCAGCATTCACTTTGTCGTCATCCTTGAAATGCTTTCCACGCAGTGGAGTCTTCATGCGAGGGAAGAGGAAGAAGTCACGAGGTGCGAGGTAGGGTGAATATGGGTAGAGTGTACCGTATTTTTCGAACTCGTTTTCAAGTCCGCGGGCTATACATGTTTAAAAGTTAAAATTTCACCCGATGCGAACTATCTGCAGGTGCGGACTATACAAGTGTCCGGTACCAAACAAATGGCGACACAAAACCCTGGGCACTTACCGCCATCTATGAGTGACGTTTGCAACCAGACAACCGACTTACCGGCGTCGCTCATATATGGCGGCCACCTTCCAGCCTTTCCACTCTGGTTTTCACCAGAGTGGAAAGGCTGACTTTTTAGGCGTTGTCCTAGATGTCCTCGAGGTCGTCCTAGAGGTCGTCCTCGAGGTCGTCCTGGACGTCATCCTTGAGGACCAAAGTAAAACTTTGCATTGATTTGAATACCCCATACAACAAGTGCTTGAGAAATAAAACTAGCAAATTAGAATTGCACTACTATTCAGTAATATTAAGCACATTAAACTGAGCCAGATCTCCCTTCGTGTATACAGTAGGCTCGCGATAATTTAAACTCGAATATTTAATACTTCTGGTTAAGTCAAACAATTTTCAAAACTTGGGTTGCCCCGCTACTTATTCAATTTATTCATAAGCCGCTTCACTCGAAGAGCGTTTTCGTGTAATTCATACTTTTTATTCTCGCGGCACCGTTGAATGCACTTCTTTCCGAGCACTGGTGCGCTGCAGAGAAGCAACACCCGTAAAACTTGCTTCCGCTGGTGTTGCTTTTCCGCAGTACACCAGGGATCGGTAAGAAGCGCGCTCAACAGGGCTAAAGCAGAGCAGAGCCATGTATAGACCGTTTTACTGAAAGAGGGCGAGGGAGAAAAGAGGAGAGGGCTACCAGCACTTTCCTTCTTGCTGGAGCGTTAGAAAGAGTGAAAGTCCCGGATGAGAGGCTTTGCCGGTGTTGGGTGTAGGCATTGCCCGAACTTCGTCCGCGTTTTCTTCTCTGTTTTAAACTCCCAAACTCAATTAGAAGCACGGGCTTGGATGGCGACAGTTCCCCAGTCATCGGGACACCATTGCTCAGTTAAAAGGTGCACGAATAACGACAGAAAGCGTAGAATACTGTTTGAGGACCCATGTAGCTTGTACGGAATCCGGCAAGGTGAGTGCGACTGCAATGTCCTTAAGCTCCATCGCTTTCCACATGACCCCAATTTCCGGTGGCAGTGGCTTGCATCCCTAAATCGAAGACTTTACCCAACGCCATCCTCTCGACTGTGCTCGGAACATTTTGTGAATGGAGCGCGCACCGCACTTTACGCTGTACCGTCGATGAACGTGGGGTACGCTCGCAAGGTGCGTGCAAGTTTTCTCCTGATAATTGCTATATAAGCTTGTAACTTTTTGAAACTGAATTTATTTTAATATCAATATTTTGAAGTGGTGACAATGACTAAATTTTTTTATCTACAGCACTTGGTTGAAGGCTGATTTCCACCGCTCGGTGTGGCTGGAAATTGTCAAAAAGTTAGTTCTATCGGCTTGCCTGAATCGCGATCTCCTGCGCCAAACCAGAGAGCCGTGAACCTATGCTGACCGTCACAGCGCGACAAGATTCTTCTTATTTTCAAAATTAGTACACAAAGTAGCTGGGAAGAAACCTTCAATCTCTGTAGCTGAAAGCTGAAATATGCTCATGCATCGGTATTTATAAGCGTTTCATTTGAGGATCCCGTGCTGACGAGTGTGTCTTTTGTCAAGAACTGAAAAGAACAAAGTCTAGATGGGCCGATTGCCGGAGCGAGTCGATCAGTGCTTCAACGATTTAAAATCGATGCACGAGCATGTTTTAACTTTCAGCAACAGAAATTTAAGACAGAAACTGAAAGGTTTTTTTCATCTACATTATGTCCTAAGTTTGAAAATAAGAAGAATCTAGTCGCATTGTGACAGTCAACATAGGTTCACAGCTCTCTGGTATTGCACAGGAAATTGTGATTCAGGAAAACCGATAGAACTAGCTTTTCGACAATTTCCAACCACACCCGGCGGCGGAAATCAGCTTTCAACTAAGTGTTGTAGCTGATAAAATTGAGTCATTGTCAATACTTCAAAATATCAATATTAAGATAAATTCGGTTCCAAAAATTTCCCAGCTGAAACAGCAATTGTCACAAGAAAACTTGCACGCACCTTGAAAGCGTTCCCCATGTTCATTGACAGTATAGCGTTAAGTTTGGTGCGCGCTCCATTCACAAAAGAGTAAAGCTATACGCACTACGCGGAGAGCTCATGCCGCTTGGGTCACGCTTTTCGAACGGCACCTGTATCACTGGGGAGCTCGTTAACACCCCCCCCCCCCCGGCCTGCATTCACGCTGCTTCGCGGCAACAGTGTGCGGATGCTAATTACAACACTTAAACCGTACACGCCGCTTCGCGGCGTTCAGCCGGCAACCCAAACCCCGCTGTCCCTGATCGCACCTCCGGAAAGAGAGTCCCATACCGTTTAGTTCTGCGAAGTTTCGTCGACAACATTCGTTTATTTTCAGTGTTTATCGTAAAAAGAAATGTCGTAAATATTTCCAAATGCCTTGACAAAACAAAATATTAGAGGAAAAAAAAAAGAAGAAAAGAGTAGCCCCCTTGCGGATCAAACCCGCGTCCACTTGCGTATAAAGCAGACACCTTACCACCGTGCTATGCCACCGCTTAGAAAACTCGTAACCATTCGTTTTATACGAGTTTCGCATAGTGCGTATAGCCATTACCGGCCGACGTGCACTACGGAGTGCGTATAACTTTACTCTTCACAAAATATTCCAAGCACAGTTGAGAGGATGGTGTTGGGGAAGTCTTTTTGGTTTACGGATGCAACCCATTGCCGCCGGAGATCGGGGTCATGTGGAAACAGCTGCACTCACCATGCCGGATTCCATGGAAGCTACATAGGTCGTCAGACAGTATTCAACGCCGTTTGTGTTTCTTTTGTCACTACTCAATGCGCGTTTTTGTTTTTTCTTCCAACCTTCACAATGAAGTACTGCCTGTGGCGCAACATATACAGGATTTTGTATAAAAAGTCAGTGCACCAGTCGAAAAAGAACTCTATACTCTTCGCAAGTAACATAATCAATAATGACCTTACTTCTAAAGGCGCGCGTCACGCAATGTTTTGAGTAGTTTCCGAGGAAGAAATTCGAGCTTGAATCCAACCTCCCACAGTGGAAGCGAATACGAGCGCCAGCACGCTAATGGGTACCTTTAGCAGTAATGGGTTCCGCAAAACACACTGCCTAGCTAGGTGGTACCAAGCCGCCACCCGATTTGCAGAAATCAAGCCTTGTCCACCGATCTGCGAGAGAAAGCTCCTTGATACACTCACGAAGTGCCTCGCTTGACCCCCCCCCCCTTCCCTTTGCCTTCGGTGGGACCTTTGCCTCTGGGTGAGTTCCAGCAATCTGACTGCTCGCTCAGTGACGGGTCGGTTCCGGGACTTCCTTGGCAAAAGCTCGAGGGTCATCCAATGCGGAAAGCACGTGTGGGGCAAGGAACCGCACACGTTCGCTGTCAAGCCGACTGCACACACAAGGACACGTCATAAACGCTGCGAACAGAAAGGACTGAAAAAGTAAAACGAATGGGCGAGCACTCACCAACTAGACTCAAATCCACAGCTGGTTCCATGGGCACGCCGGCACCTAGGACACTTCCTTTTTGCAAGAACGTTCTTCGATGTTTTTTTGTTTTTTTTTTCGAAAGTCTGAAAGCGCCCGCTCGTTCTGTTTTTGTGTTTTGAACTTTTGAAACGATGGCGATGGAGATGCGGCGATAGTCGTTTCTCGTTGGTTCCGACCAAGCTCATTTGACGCAACGTGAACGTGCTTGTTTTAGTCGACTGAAATTCAAACTTTCAGATACAAAAAGCTGTATTAAGATTTAAATAATTATTTGTAATAAACCAGGTTGTAGTGCATTGTGTACTAAACTGAAGCTTGGCTTCGTTTCATTTTAACATTGCGGCGACCACCATTTTCTCGAGTGCCGGCCGTGCTCGACCTATTCCTGCGTTGGTTGTCCTGTTATCCACCTCCTGCGATCCGCATCAGCCACAAGCATGCTGTCAAAATATTATGGGCCCGCCGGAAAGAATCTCCAGTCTTCTTGGAAGCAAGGACCCCACTAGGGTTGCTCTGACCTCGGACGTCGTCGGCACACACGAACCGAGTCAGTGAGCCTCACGTCGTTTGCTTGGTTCCTTCACGTTTCCGGCGACGGATCCCCCAGCCCTGGCCTCAGCCTTACATTACCTAGCTGGTGAAACACAATCTACGACAACGCGGCGTCTTTGGAATGCGATTACTACGATCAGTGGCTCTTAAAACCTCAGTAGCCACCTTCAATGATGAGCTCTTCAATGTGAACACCCTTACCTTTACAGTGTGCAGACTCTCCGAATGGAGGCTTCTACAAGCGACGCTGCGAGACGCGAGCCTTCTGCGTTGTTTCAACTCGCAGTATGATTCTCAAAATGGGCACTTGGTCCCAAATGAGCTGCTGCACCTTCACTCACTTCCCGAGACGCATCCCACGTCAGTTCTATCGGTATGTAAAACGAGGATGCAGGATTCGGTGTATGGCGGTCACCCTGTCGATTGATACAGTGGAGCACGCTACTTACGGAAAGGATCGTGCTAAGAACTCTAGATTTCCGCTGGTCGTGGTATTTTTCCGATTACCCTTTTGGTGACGCTGTAACCTGGAGCTGGAACCTCCCACAAGCATGGCAAGGTGCTGCTATACTGTGCGTGCTGCCCGGCTTCCGTGACCGAGTCCTACGACTTGCCCAGCGAGCCACTGGTGCTCATTAACACTAGAATTAATTAAATGTGTGCATACTAGAAGCCTTCAAGTTGAGTCGCTTGGAGCGCAGTGTATACCATGGAACTATTTCCAGTAGCCCAAGTGCTCGACAGTTTGACGGGACAATGTGCTCAGTCCAGTTGTTCTCAACATGCTTATTAATCGGGATAATGCCTCCTCCAAAACGACTCCACTGCTGTTACGGATGACTTGATGCTGGTGCTGCTTATCTGGTGACCCCAGAAACCACAAAGATTTGCAGAACATCGACAAGGTCTACTATAAACAACCAGCTATGCTTCTTCACACACCATGTCGGCACTTTTGTCCAAAATGTGCGGAACACTGGGTTTTGTACCTTGCGTGTCCACTGAAACGGGCCTTAGCACACTTAGGTGCCTCTGATAGCCCTGGTCCTGCCACCCCTAGAGTATCGCAGCTTTATAGGGACTCCTACGAGGTTGATCTTGTAAGATTAGTTGAAAGTGTTCAGCAAAGGGGGAAGCTTTCGCAATTCTTCGGCAGCCATGCTCGCTCCCGTTCAATCACTGCTCTGACATTAGCTAGAATTCTGGCCCTACACTGGCAGGCCAGAGGTGATCTCAAGTGTGGCCCTTTAGTGGGTCATCTTATTATGCCTCCTAGACAACGTTGTGGAACTGCAAGGTCACGAGACAGCACTGAAGGAGTTGTTTGCAACTTTCAACCGTTTCCTACCGTAGAGCAACAGCGTTCCTTCCTGGTGTGGTCTTCACTGTTCTGGCAATCCCTTTATGTGCACTCCCGCAAAACCCCCTAACAATCGTCGCAGGCTCGAAAACATCTGTAGACAGGTAACTTGCCACCTTCACTCCCAGTGAGGTAGAGCAGTGCCTATGTGCTTTACTGTGAATTATGGACTTTTACTTAATGTCTATTCAGTGTTTCCCCCACCCCTTTAATTTGTTCCTTTTGCAGGGTACTGTAGGTTTCTTGCTACAGTATTTTGCCACTTTACTATAAGGAATTGGTTTTAGCTAGATTAAACGATAAAAGCACTTTTAATGCTTTTATCCTCTACTGTGGTATTCTTAGGCACACATCTGTATACTATTTCATTCAACCTAACAAAAAAGTTAAAACGGGGTTTATGTCGGTTAACTAAGAAATGGACACAGATTCCGTCAAAATTACAACAAAAAATTTTGTAAAATTACGGATATTTTTTACAGTGCAGGAACTCGTCGAGAGGGGGCGGAGTCGCCCTGATTGTGCCGTTTCAGTTCAAATGCCAACAACGAAGGAACCTCGGACACAGAGTTGCATGAATGCCAGCCTTCCCACAGCACCAGCACAACTATCTACATTCCCTACATACAAAGTGCAGTAAATATATCATACATATATCTAATTCAAATAAGGGGAAAAAACATTATTATTTTGGGACACTGAGACGTTTATTCTGGCCGAATGAAACGAATATTGTTTGCCAATTTTATTTTCTTCCCATTCCACACGTTATTTAACCGTAATAAACACCAGATATGACCGAAATCATTTTTTATCATTTTGAAAAAAAAAGCATGACGGAAATTTTTTTATAAGAAAAAAGGCTTATTTTTTTTATTTTTATTTAAGGAGGCGCATGTTTTTTATACACGAACTCATCTCTGTTACGTCACGGCGCGGTGGTGGCGCGTCGGGCGCACTTCCGTTCTGGGGCTGTGGGCGGAAGGCCCCATGTGAGACCTGCATTTCTGCGTTGTTTTGAAAGGAACCAGACAAAAACCTGCCTTCTCGTCCAAACGCCGCGACTGGGGCTGTACCAAAAGGGTCGAGAAAGGTTTGAAGGTCAGTTTTCATGTGCTCGGTTCGTGCGAGAACGTAGATATGTGTCGTGAAAAGGGAAAACCAGACGCCGTCGGACCACGATTGCTTGGGCGGGAAGCACTTTGGGTTGAATTCACGAATACTTGTGGTCATCAGATTTATTTGTTTGTTCCAACATGAACGCCGGAAAACCGTCAAGTTGTACGGACCACCTGCGGACTACGTTCAGTGCGTCTTCAAGTTCAAACGGCCGCCTAATCGTTCGAAATGTCGTCTGCTCTTTCAGATGTTTCTGCTTGTCGTCTGCTCTTTTAGACGACACCGGCCCGTAGACCAAACGTGGGCCCGGTACTTGCGATACGAAGTAAGTGCAAGCCTCAAGAGACTTAAGTTTGAAGGTTGGTAAGCAGGCTGGATATAAACAGTAGACACAAGGATATATTGATCATTGTTACCAGTGGCCATCACCGACTTGTTATGCCTGATTCGTCTGGTCCGATTCTGCTTGAGATGTTCAGTATCGACGTCCACCATCTCAGCTACGGTTCACGCTTTTGCAGCCCGAGCGACGTCGCGACCAAAAATTGCGAGCGAAATCTCATCATGCGAATCAGGCTTTAGCGTACATTCTGCGGCGTCCATGCGGAACGAATCGCCGCATGTCACATCATTCACGCGAAGCTTTGCGGTGTAACGAGGCCTCGTTAATTTCGCTAAGGCCGCTCAAGTAGTGAGACATTGCCAGGAAGACGTAGAATCAACAATTCGAACGCGAAAAAGGGCAGGGGGCTCACACCGACGCCGAAAACATCGCATTTCAATGGTTTGTTTATGAGCGACTACGAGCTTCTTGCCCACACCCCCATCGCGCATGCGCGGCGCCGGTGGCGTCCGCTAGGGGCGCTCCGGTTTGTTTGTAAACATGAGCTGCTGTATACTTTCAGATAATTAGTCCACCACCTTCGGGCATCTTTGTAGTAAATTGTAGCGTGATGCAGGTCACTTCAAGAGGGCCAAGGAAATATAGTGAACACCTTAGAAGGTGTTCACTATATCGTGATACACATCATTGCTTTACTTATCCACAAGCTCTATAGTGGACATAATCACCACCTCTCCCCTCAGACCTTCCTGGTAAAGGGAAGTGAATCTATTCCTGTGAAACAAAAACAAGTGAAACAAGTACATTCTATTTATGGTCGTCTTTCTATGGATCACATTTTACATCTAGGTTTCCAAAATTTTCCGTTTTTTCGGAGTTAGCAGCTGCTACAGAAAAGCTTAATCGAAACGCTTCCATGTCTATAGGGCAAAATACATGAAATGCCAAAAAGTAGCTTAGCATATATTTTCATTTTCGTTGCCCATTTTTGCACCTTCACGCTACATTTCAATAAAATCTGAAACTAAAATAGTGTACTACATTTTCTTACAATATTTGCAAAAATGTTATACTCTTTTCAAAACGTTATACCAATAAATTGTTACTGTACGTGGTGTTTAATTGTAAACTTCAAAATAATGTTAAAAACACAATATTGTCAAATAATTTCTTGAATGTTCGTATTTGGAACAATTATTCGAAGTTTGAAAACCAGATATGTGACCAAACCAATACATTATTTCGGCGTTACACAAATACCGCTTAGAAGGGATTCCTGACATTAATGACTTATGAAACACGCGTTCGTGTTTTACCACACGCAACAAAACTCACAGAAAACAAATTTAAAAAGTGTGTAGCGTTCATCCCCTCAACTCGCAGCCAGAACAAGGGGCCACGGGATCTGGAGCCGATCATATGCCGCCAATGTTGATCATAGCCACGCGCTGGGGGTTGGCAAAGCACAGGACACGTGCTGAGTTCCAGGCATTGTTATGATTCGGCTATTGTCGTCATTGCCGCGACTGGACATGGGCCACTACCCGAATGCTTGTTCATCATGATTATCATGAGCCCAAATAGAGTGCTCATGCAATGCTCAGGCCCAATCTATTAGCCGCATTCAAATAACGTCACTGGGCGGTACTGCGACCACCCAGCTACGTCATCAAGTTTGGCGAAGCAGAGATTGAACGAAAACGCGCGCTTTTGTCCTTGAAAATGTACCGCAACAAAGGAGTTTTTTGGCGTTAAGGCAGGGGGAACACGGAGTTGGCGTCGCTTTTCCTCCTGTTGCCTGACAAAAGGTGACCCACTGGGTTCGCTAAAAAAGGTTACTTCGACGTGTGGAATTGGCTACGATTGTATCTTGCCGCACTAAACTTATGTCCGTCATTTCTTTTCATTAGACCTCCGAGCGGAGTTGAAACTCCGCTTCATTTTTGGTTTTGAAAAAAAAACAACAATGCAGTCCTTTTCAGTATCGCCTAGGAAGACCACACGTCAAATATTACGACGCAGTTTTGTCTAAATGTTTCGTAAACGGTCCAGCAAACTTTGCAACTCGCCAAGTTGCCGAAATCGGCTGACTCGAGCGGGCAAATTCAGGCGCAACCAACAGCGCAGTCAAGGCTACGGCATGGGCGTAGCCAACATTGAGCTAAACGTCACCACCATTGCCCCTTTTGGTTGTTTTTACTTCTCCGGGCGAGCGTAGCGGATGACGTCAGCAACGTTTCCTCTCGGCGCTCAGCGGTGTCCACGTGATTGGCGTAATACGCCTGCGCAGCGCGCTTCTTGGGAGCCGTAAGGCCGCCCCGCCGTGGTCTCGCCGTTACCGCTGTCTCCCGCGTCACAACCCCCGTCGCCGTCTCACCGTTTGTGATTATTGTCTCGCGGAGTTTCGTCCACACTACGGACACCACGTGCGCAGACTTATGCCGCAGTTGTGCAGACGTCGTCGAATGTCGTAGACACCGAAACGTGGCGAAGAGTGTGGTGCAGATGACACTTGCGCCTGGCACATGCCCGCCCCAATCCCGCCCGTCGTTGGGCCCAGGATCACGTGACATCTCGTACCACGTCATGGCCATGTTCTTGACGGCCCGAGGCCAATGTTGCCGGACGGAGCCGAAGTTTCGGTTTCGATTTCCGCTCGTGTTTAAAATAATATTTAAAAATATATATCCCATTCTTCGCCAAGCAAACGACGTAGTGCCTTTCACTAGGCCTTTGTAATTCGAAATCAATGATTATCCCGAAATCTCCGGAATTGGGCGGAGTTGCCATTTGAGGTATGTCTGCCTTTGTCCGTGTACTATTGAATAGTCTGCATTTGTGTCAACAGGTGCTACACATAACTACTGGCTACCTTAATTATTTGTGCAGAGAGTGTGGTCATCCTCATCGGTCAGAACTTAACAGGCTCCCTTGACGACAAGTTTAATAGTCACATATCTGGGATGTCCATGCAGCCAGTCATGTGAGATTGATATGCGTCATCTAGGAATGGAAGCCTTAGATGTCTGTTGCGTTTTCGGTAGACGTGTCCCAATTCACAATAAAAATCTTGTAGATGCTTAGTAGTATTTACCAGCAACATATACGGAACACGTTTGTTGTCTTGCAAGATTTTCATCCAAGTTGCTGTAATCACCCACCCAATTTTTGTCGAACAGAAACGACAGCAGCTGGTAACTACACGGATTTTGCCAGACCTACACCCTTTGCTTTCGAGATAATTATATGGGAAAATTTTTTTTACAGCGTTTGAACCTTAATCCAGATTTATTACTGTAATATAGAATACAACGAAAATACGGTATGTATAGCAGCAGTTCTAAACATTGCGAAATTGTTAGTCAGTTTCAAAGACACATGCTTTACAAAGTACAAAAAAAAGACCCAACACAAAAATTTTAAATTAAGATGATAATTGGAGGCTTTATGGCGCAAAATGCTACTGAGGCCAAAGTGCGCCAAACTGGGTTGTTTATTCACATTCTAGTCAAAATGGGATGATGCTTGTCATTATCATGAGTATTAAAGTTGGTGTAAAAAGCCAGCGCTAGAAATAAAGCTGAGCACTCGTTCAAATGGGATAAGGGGGTGATCTCCTAGTAAAAGAGCAGGGTGAAAAGGTATACGATATTTAAACAATTCAGGAAAATGATGCCGTCGTTTTTCATCAAGACCAGAACAAGTCCATAGTTCTTTGCTCAAAACAACAGTAGACCCCCAATCCGGCTGACAATTATTGCACTCCTGTACATGTTTAGCAATCTCAGAGTTTGGAGACCCGTTCTTAACTGCCCTCATGTGTTCAAGCAGTCTCTCATTCAATCACCTTTCCGTCTGCCCCACGGAGGTGAAACCGCAGGCCATTGGAATATCGTATACCACACCAACCTGGCAACCAACGGCGGCTTCTCTGTTTTAGTGTGGGGTTCTTGTACGTGATACTTAGGCCTTGGAGCCTGTGTGAAGGTGCTGTGCGTTGGGTTCGACCTTGGGGGGTGCGACAAGGGGAGCTTTGGTTGCAGTGCTGTGTATGAAGTGAGTTCGGAGGTTTGAATTGTTATCAGACTAGACGAAGCAACCCAAAAGCTTCTAATGCTGTTTTTTTTTTTAGTGTGGGGCTTTTGTTTTGCAATGCTGTGTACGAACAAAGTGCAATGGCTTGAAAAGGAAGAGAAAAAGAGAAGAAAAAAAGAAAAAAGTCAAGACGAGATGTACCTTGGCTGAAAGTTCCAGTGGCGTGTGCAGTTCCGAAGACGTGTGGGGAGATGCTACTATAAACGACTGTTCCAATAAACTTTAGTAGCTGCGTCTTGAGACGTTTTGTGTCGTTGTCCCCTTTTTCGTCCGTCGTCTCCGGTTTTCAAAAATGTGTAACATCAACCAGCTCGCCTGCCTACTTACTTTATCTTCGAACTCGTTGGACTCGGCATATGAGCTCAGAACGTGGGATGTACGGAAAGCACCATTGTCGAGTCGTAAACCAAGATGGTGCACTGGATCTAACATTTTCAGAGCCGATTGTCGTGCTGATCCATACACTATAGCACCATAATCAAGACGGGATCGTTCTCACAAGGGAATTGTATAGGCGCAACAGACATCTTCTATCTGATCCCCAAGTCTTCTTTGCCAAGACTTTTCAGAGGTTTATACTTTTAAGGCATTTTTCCTTAAGACACTTCAATGGGGGTATAAAAGTAAGCTTCCTGTCAAAGATCACACCCACGAGCCTGTGCTCATTTTTAACAGGCAACCGCATGGCTTTCAGTTCGAGGTCTGGATTCAAAGGTAGCCCACGGCGCAAGAGAAGAACGGCACACAAACCGTTTTCTCTGGGGAAAACCTAAAACCATTTTCGTCTGCCCAACTACAAAGTTTCTTTAGAGCCAACTGAAGCTGGCGTTCAAAGGTTAAACTGTTACAGGAGGTACACGAGATTTGAAGATCGTCTACGCAAAGTGAGCATGAGATGGAAGACGGGAGAATTCTGGCAACGGAATTTATCTGGACCGCGAACAAGGTGAACTGAGGATGCCCCCTTGAGGAACTCCGTTTCCTTGAACAAATGGATCTGACAAAGTAGAGCCCAGTCGAATCTGGAATGTCCTATCCGTTAAAAAGTCTCCTATACACTTCAGCATTCGGCCCCGAATACCATAGCTGTAAAGGTCATTAAGTATTCCAAACCTCCATGTGGTATCGTATGCTTTTTCTAGGTAAAAAAAAAATCATAAACATAGTGTTGTTAATGCACGAAGGCTTCACGGATTATTGTTTCCAGGCGGACTAAGTGATCCACTGCAGATCGTCCGCGACGAAAGCCACACTGGTTATTTGCAAAGAGATTATTTTTTTCTAAAAGGTACATTAACCTCTGTTAATCAGCCTCTCATTTGTTTTCCCCACGTAGCTAGTGAGTGCAATGGGTCGGTAATTGGAAGGAAGCGTAGAGTCTTTGCCATGTTTCAGGAGCGGTATAATGTGAGCCCGCTTCCATGCCTGGGGGAAGCATGCCTTCTACTACAGAGAGTTGAGAAAGAAGTGTTCTGAGCGAGTCACGTGAAAACTTTCGGAGCATAGCATAGTGCAGTGTGCCTGGCCCCGGTGCAGACATTTTGTTTTTACATTGAGAGCTTGTTCTAGCTCGCAGACTGTAAAGGCCTATTATATGGCTGTGAGTTAGACCCCCCCCCCCACACACACACAGATATAGAGCAACTCTCTGCGCGAGATTTAAACTGTTTAAATTCAGCACTATAATTATCGGAGCTAGATACACAATGAAAATGCTGCGCAACAACATTAGCAGCATCTATGACAGAACCCCAGAGGCTGATTAACTACTGGGATGGTAAAAGCCCGGTAGTCACCTTTGACTTTGCGTACACGATCCCAAACCTCTTTAGCCGTAACAAAACTACTAATAAAAGAGAGATATTTCATCCAAGATGTCTTTTTTGCCTGCTTTCTTGTCCAGCCAGCTAGCGCTTTTCATCTCTTAAATTCAATTTTGTTCTCCACGGTGGGATACGTACGGAAGACATCCCAGGCTCTATTTTGTCTTGATAGTGCGGTTTAACAGTCCTTTTAGTCCACCATGGCTAGCACTTTTTGGAAAATTACCGGAGGTACGTGGTATAGAGTGCTCAGCAGCATTGACTATCTGTTGAGTAACGTACGTTGTAGCCTCATCAGGCGATAGAGTAGCCAATAGTGAAACATCAAGTATAGCAGCTAGGTTGAAACGTTCCCAGTCCGCCTTGTCAAGTTTCCACCTAGGCATACGCTTTTGAAGTGTGGGGAGATCAACCTAACTCTCTAAAACAACTAGAAAGTGGTCGCTACAGAATGGATTCTCTAAAACCTTCCAAGAAAAGCAAGGAAGCAATGATGGTGATAAAATAGATAAATTGATGCAGGTGAAAGAGTTGTGCGCACCACTAAAACGGTTGGGCTTTGTTATTTAAAAGACATAAATTTGAAGACCATAAAAACCGTTCAATGACTCCTCTTGGGAATCAATTCGTGCACTGCCTCAGATGGTGTGATGAGCATTAAAATCACCGAAGATTAAAAAAGGTTGAGGAAGTGGAGTTAAAAGCTTCTGAAGGTCATGAATGTGTATGGGGGTGTGTGTTGGAAGGTGCAGTGAAACAACAGTAATGAGACGGTTCGTAAGAACTCGTGCTGCCACAGCCTCGAGGGGCGTGTCAAGGGGGACCTGGGCACATGCCACTCCACTCGGCACAACAATGGCAACACCACCGGATGAATGAGAAGATGGGCGGTCCTTGCAGAAGAGGTAATAGTTTCGTAAAACTTGTGTATGTGACGACGTCAAATAGGTCTCCTGTAATGCGAGAGCTATAGAACGTAGCTCCTTAAGTAAAAAGTGAACATCATCTGTATTGTGAAGGAGACCCTGACAGTTTCACTGCATGAAACTAAAATGACTCATCACAGGTTAATTAAATTATTGTTGAAAATGTGGGGTTCATAGCTGTGAGTGGAAACAAGCAATGTTACACTCGTTGGGGCAGTGACACAAGGAGGCTTTTTTTTTTTTGGTCCCCCTTTTCGGGTGTATGTTTTGTGCCTTCCTTGGCGGGTGGAGGTGGTTCTGTTGGATCGGCAGATACCTCCATGGCCTCCTCCTCCCGCTGTGAAGTGGAAGGAGTGGACCCCTCGCTGCTCTGAGAGGGAGTGGCGTCAAGCACCACTCGGGGCTTAGGGCCAGGACGGTGGGGAATCGTCTTGGCACGTGGGACTTTGGGCTGGGCCGCTGGGGTCTGAGAACCCACAGAGGCCTCGCTGGTGGTTGGCGGGCTGGGTGAGCACTCCAAGTCACGAAGACTGTACTGAGTGTCCACCGTGGCCTTTAGTGGTGGCGCTGCCCCCTGGCAGCCGCCTCGGCATAGGTGCCTCGTTGAAGGAAGGAAAATCGTTTTCTTGCCTCAGGTTACGTAAGGTTTTCTTTGATCTTTAGCGTTAGGATTTTTGTTTCCTCCTGAGACTTTGGACACGCTCGAGAGTAGGTGGGTGGGCACCAGAGCAGTTGACACACTTGAGAAGTGCACCCTCGCATGTGTCAGCTGGATGGTCTGTGGCTCCGCACTTTGCACATGTCGTTTTTCCACGACAGATAACAGAGCTGTGACCAAAGCGTTGGCATTTGAAACATCGTCTCGGGTTCGGTATGTAGGGGCGCACCTTGCAGTGAAGACAGCCTGCCTTGATGCTCTCGGGCAGCACAGTGGAAGCGAAAGTGAGAACTAAGTGCTTCGAAGGTCTCTCCTATCCGTCTGTGCGTATGGAGATGCGTCGCACAGCGACCATACCCTGCCCGGAAAGGCCCTCCAAGATCTCCTCTTCGCTAGACTCCAGGAGGTCGTCCTCTGAGATGACGCCCTGGCAGCTGTTCAAGGTGCGATGTGGGGTGACAGATACTTTGTATAATGAGATCTTGTTTAAGTCTAAAAGAACAACACTTTGCACTCCGTTTTCCACCTCAACGAGCAAGTCGCCAGAAGCTAGTTTCTTTGCTTTAAAGTTTTTACCAACTAGGTTTTCTAAAGTCTTTGAAATAAGGAAGGGCGAAAGTTTGGCAAGTGGTTTTGCATTTTGTTCTAAGTGCATTACCAGAAAGCGGCTGAAGCTATTCTGGGCAGCAGCTGGTGTCTCTTTGATAAATACTTCGGTCCCGACCCTTTTCAAGGTCCGATCGGGGGAGGTTTTTTGCTTGGAACCCATATGAAGGGCAGAAACTTCGGCACCCGTAGCGTACCACCCACCGCGTAGTCCAACAAGGGGATAGGTAACATCTCATAACAGGTCTGGCTTGTCTGAGTATGTTACTCTACCAGTGCTACTATAGGAAGCTATAACCAAGTGTGGATCAAGAGAGAGTTCTGTCGCCACCCAAGGTTAGCCCTTGCCGCCAAAGAAGGTGAAAACGAAGAATAGGAGAAAGGAGGAAAGAGAAAGAAAAGAGGGGATAGTAGAAGAAATGGCGACTGACTGAATCATGCTGGTCGGGCCAAGCCAGGACACCCGTCTACGGGAAGCGGGGGTCGAAGTGGTGTACTGCCTCAGATGGAGGTCTCGAAGGGTCCAAACCTACCCCGGGCCCGACTCAACCGCCAGGATGCCCTTTTCCCCGGACACGTGAAAGCCACGCACAGCCAGACGTGGGCGGGCGAACCCGCATGGCTCGGGGTCCGTGGTGACGCCACTCACCAAACACCTGCTTTCACAGGTGCCCCCTGCGGGGTTCATATTAAGAATGTTAATTGGTTCGTTAAAAGGTTTATGTTAGTAAAAGCATCGTTTATTTCTAGTGGTTGCAGGTAGTAAAAGAATCATGATAATAACAAAAAAGTCAATGTAGCATGCATACCATGTAACGCTAAGAAAAATATGTGATCCAGGATGAAGCTTCTGAAATGGAAGTAGTTCCATGAATTTAAAATTTTGCCAAACCTCTGCCTTCGAGGATTCATTATCCAGAGCGTCTATTAGTGGGTGTTGTGCTCCTAGGTCCTGCAGAAAGTTCAACCTTAAGAGTTGTGTACTCTGATGTCTTAGCCAGTCAAGGCAGTAAGAATGCAATGCCTATTTACCGAACTTGTTGATGGATCAGAGGTGTCAATGCTCTGCTGCGCTGGGCTCGGAGAACAGCTGGCGACAGAAAATGAATACATTTTAGATAAACAAAAATGCACCTCCTTACAGAGAGAAACCAATATTTCTATTTCTTATTTAGGACAATAGTGTGGACCAGGGACTAAACTATGTTCTTAATTTAGAATATAATTTATTAGATTATAATCTAAATTATATCTTAAGAAACATTGAGAGAAACCTTTCTTCTAATATTTTCAAGCTCGAGGTACACCTAAGCATTTCTTATGAGTTGTGAATGCGAAAGCATGGAAGCCGCTCATCCGCTCCCCTTGTCGTCTGCTGCGTACTAGCGCGCGCGCGCTCGGGATTTCGGAGGCCATGGCACAGCGGCCAATGCCCCGTTGATGCGCGCCAGCCAATGGAACCAAAGCGATCGCGGAAACTAGGAGCCGTTTTCGTGCTTCAAGCTGATGACGTCAGCTCGCTCCATGAGACAGTTGATGCTTTCGCATTACTAAATCCGTTTATCGACACCACTCCTCGCAAGTGAAAAGAGAGAGCAGAAGTGATCCACCCTCTCTTTATGTCTTAATCGTCCACATCAGGAACAGATTAACGCTTTTGAACGGTTACATTTGAGCGAGCTGATGTCAGATCTGGCTCCTGAGAATCACCGTGCATTGCATCCCGCATTACTGTGCAAGAGCCATTTGTGGTAGCGGTGTACTAAGCATCTTAGTTGGAGGTGGTCATCGAGAGAAACTTGAGCTCCTGGCGATGTAGCTGCTACATCCACTATGTTTGCGTCTACGATTCGACTGAATCTACCAGAGTGCTACGATTTCTTCCAGCATAAGTGATGACTGCATACAAAACCACATTTTATTTGCGGTACAATAAAGATATGCTTGAGGTATTTTAGCTATAAGAGACATTCGTATCGGCATGAGATTTCGTCATATTCCGCAAACCGATAAGACATCAAGAAAAAAAAGTTTTGATATTTCCCGATATTATTTTGATATATTACTACAATGAATTGTTTATATTTTCACCTGTCTTATTGCCCTAGAAATTGTCACACAACCGAAGAAAAGGATGATGCCCGCTTTATACACCTCGCTCTGCCTCAAGGTGACTGCTGTGCATCTTATGAAGCAAAAACTACTTTTTTCCTAGCTTAGATTGATGGCATTCCCTGACCATGCTTGTTGATGGCAATGACAGCTCCATGGTGAGCATACAGAAGCCCCATAATTGATGGGATCAGGTTAACTGAAGCTGCTTTTGGTGCTCTACTACTTAATAGGTTATTGTAACAACAAAAGTACTTTTTTAGAAATATATGTACTCACAGCCAGGCCGAACTCATCTTCAAGAAGTTCCATCTTTTCCAGTTAACTGCAACTGGAGTTTGTTGGTTCAACCACAGCTTGAGGAAAATACATTCTAACACTGCAGTTGAAACATTACTCTCTAGGCATATGCGCCACAATTACTGTGTACAGCCACAACACAGCCATTTTCAGACTGGGTGAATGGAACGTGGTTTGTTTAATGAACTTTAGCTGTGTTTTGGAGATTCGTGTTGTACTGTCTCTTTTTTCTCCACTCTCCAGGGTTAAAGATGCCAGTTTTGAACCAGCTCGCCTGCTTCCTCGCTTCAACTATCTCTCCATTTGAAATTCCTGCCCACCCACCTCTGTTGCTGAGGGTTCTGCCCTCAGGAGCATCTCTCAGAGTGGTACACGCTCCCATGTCCTGCTCAGGCACAGTACGTTTAACCTTTAGAATTGCGCTTTAAAACAATCAATCTACAATGTCTACTTACGGAACTTATCGATGGCTTAGAAACATCAGTGGTTGCTGCACTAGGCTTGGAGAAAAGCTGGAAGAACAGTGAAGAATTAACTCAGCTATTTCAGTTCTGCTGGAAATAAAAAGTCTGTACATAGATCAATGCAGCTTCATAATGCTCATAGAATAGGTTCTCAGGTCAATACCTGTCCAGGTTCCAACATGCTCTTTTGACTAATGCAGGTTCTGTATGTCCCGACTGATCATTTCTAGTTTATGTGAGCATATGGGGAGGGGGGGAGGGGCACAAGCCATGATATGACGAAAGGTTATTTGTGGCTGGTTTCTGATATCTACTGCTAACTGATAGATGAGGATAATGTGGCATTTTATTTGAAATGTGTAACTCACAACCTTGGCAGTTTCATCTCTAAGAATTTCCCTTTCTTTCGGTTCACTGTAGCTATCCTCTATTGGCTCATCTGCAACCTGAGTGCAATTGAATTTGTCGCAACATAGTCACACATATAACTTACTGGTGTTTAAAACGAGTGTTTAAAAACGCTATGGTGACGTTGTTAAAAAATAAAACCCTGGTAAAGTTGGTGGCTATTTGGATTAAGAGTCAGAACTGATACCCTGCAATTACATTTCTAATCGTGAGCTAAGCTGAAACTGCATTCTATTTCTGATGATAGCGAAGAGGGGTGGCATATGTTTACATTCATCGGATTGTTCGAGAAATTCTGGAAGGGTTGGGGGGGGGGATTGTCAGTGTATGTAAATCACTTTTTCTGATAAAGGCTGTTCTCTTATTCGGTCATTACTCCGGGTGCAACAAGATCCCTTAGATGCGTTCTCTCTTATCTCCGCTCACCCAAAAAGGCGGAAGGTATAAGCTAAAGGATCGGTAAGCCCTGAAAAAAAAAGTTTGTGCGTATACGGGGCGCCTCAAAATAACAGTTGCCCGCTTAGATGACCCGCAAAAATCTTAAGCTTGATGCGTTCTGTGGTAACTTTGTTTGAATATGTCTTTTAAAGGTCAAAACAAGAACGCCCGATGTTTTTAAAGGGTCAGTTTTATTTTATTTTTTCCGTTCTTAGAGTAGAAATTTGAAACTTTAATGTGCAAATTGGACTAGTAAAATACATCTTTGAGGAAAGTTTTGACTGAAAACGAGTCGCTAATATTTGGTCATTAATATTAAACTTTTATTCTAAGTCACCTTCTATATTGCGTAAAATTGTTTTTTTCAACGATACATTTTTTATTTTAGCATTACAAAAAAAAATTGATATTTCGTAGTTCAGTGTGAGCAGCAAGGTGGAGTAAAACGAAGTATAGTGCGGTCACAGGAGTTGCCAAGCTATGAGAAAATCCTGAGCACAGCCCGTGGTTGTGCACTGGCGGTTTGTGGCTGTGATGAGCATGGCGCCACGAGTCGGCAAAATGCATCACCTGTGGAGGCCAGAAGCGTGAGATCCAGCTCTTGTTCGTGCATTGGACGCACAGTCAAGCCGGGGTCACACTGCGTCTGCATCATACAAGAACTGTCTGGAGACGTGTTCCAAGACTAGTAACCGCGACATCCGTGCTTTGTATGCCACTAGAAAACCAATTCAAGGGATAGCTTGGTACGTGGCATACGAAGTGCGCATGTCACTGTGACTCGCTCGGAACATGTCTCCAGACAGATTTTTTGCATGCTGTATAAGCTGTGTCACCCAGGCGTTAAGCGTTCTTGCAGCAGGACTTAGATGACCGTCAAAAATGCACCCTTCGCATTTTTGACGGTAGCGCCTTTCGACTTAGCGGCTAATTCGTAGGGGAAAAAAGAGTATAGTTTCTTGTTGTCACAAGTTAAGAAGGTTAACCCATCTCGATTTCCTTTAAGTTTTGTAACGCTTAGGACTCGGACCTAAAGTTGAATGCAGGTCATACATGTTTTCTAAAATATCAGTAACTTAGGGACTCTATTCTGATAGATATTTCTAAACAAGCTTCAACCCCCCCCCCCCAAGAAAAAGAAAACTTTCTATTTACACGTGTGAGACATTCATATGACGAGCACTCGAAACTTCAGCAACCCAGAAGATACTCATGGGTACCGCTCAAGTACAGTCAATGATAGATGCACCCCAAGACTAGTTTATAAAAAGGTGCATATGTTTACACCGGATTTCGAGTTAAGCGAATAACGTTTTATGGTATTTGATTATTACACGTTTTCGAAGGACTCGCTGTCGGTAGACATTCAGACGAAATTAACTTTGTGGTGATTGCTCTAATGTGTTATTGGTATTCTACTATTACTGATACAGTGTCATCACTGTATTGATGCCAACCGTCTCTTATTAAAATGCCAATATGCGACGTCAATGCATGTCAATAGGAAACGCTGCGAACACAGTATTTATCAGTAAAATATCAATAAAAGAAAAATACGCATTCAAAATTAGGATACGTATTTTTTTCTCTTAACTCGAACCGTAGACCTCTAGAATTCGACTTAAGAACAGTTTGCGTTACAGATTTGGCTGTGAAGTGTCTTTTATCTAATAAAAGCAAACAAAGATCAGTGTTGACACTTTTAAAAGAAGCGTTAAGGTTAATCGCAGTTCTAAAGGAATCCGCCTGTTTTACTGAATGGTAATGACTCTAATGACCCCTCCGTTTAAGTCTTGTCGCTTGAATGTGTCATGGGACGGCATCGAAGTAACCAAGTGAGAAAACGGTTTGACTACAACGGGAACCATCTGAAATGAAAGATTGAAGGGTGTGGCGTGAAGATAAAAGGAGACTATCCGGCTAACCTTGAGCGGCACGTCAAAAAGTTTAATTCTGACATTCACGATACATTAGCGAAAACGCGAGAGGTTGCAAAACCCTTAAATAAGCGCACATAGAAGCATACGGCCTCGTTGATAAAAAAACCTTGTTCTCAACAACAACTATTACCGTCCTTTCTCAAGTCAAGACACGTCCAAGTGAACATCGACAAAGGAGTTATAATCGAAGCATGCGTGGAAATGGTCATAGTAAACGGAAGACCTCTTGCGTTGATGTCTAATTCTGGTTTCCAAGAAAATCATGGATCCTCTTCTCCAAGCACTCGCAAATTAGATTTCTTTAACCCTCAGAATATCTGTGATTGATTGATTGATTGATTAGAGTTTTATGGCGCGAGAGCTACTAGGCCAAAATGCGCCAGGGGCATAAACCATTGCATAAAAAGGGTTAAGGCGAAGACAGAGCTATAGTGGCTGGTGATGCAATAAAAGGATGAACATGAATCGTGTAAAAGCTATGGACATGAATTTCAGGTAAGTATAAAAGTTGAAATCAATAAGGAATTATCTCCAAATAAAAAAACCTGGTGAAAAAGTATGGGTTATAGCAGGTGTAGATAGCCTGTTATTTGAAGAAATTCCAAAACTTTACTGAAAGGTACAAGAGGTTCAACTCCTAGCAAAAATGTGGGATGGAATGAAAGATGGGTTCCAAAAATAGTAGGAAAACATGCTCGTCGTTTTTTATTTAAGTACCTACAGTGCCACAGAATATGTAGGACAGTCAACGTCTCGCCACAATGCTCACAGCGCGGGGTATCGTCATTACAAAGTAAATATATATGCGTTAAACGTGTGTGTCCAATACGCAAGCGGCACATCAAGAACTCATGGAACCGGTTCTTCTGGTGAGAACTCTCCCATATTCCTAAGCAAGGTTTGATATTATGTAGTTTATTGTCTGTTTCTTGATTCTATTCTAACTGCCAAAGTTTGTAAATTGATTTTTTAATAACTGGATTAGAATCCTCATAGGGTGGACCAACCGATGCTTTTAGGCCACCATTAACAGAGGCCGCCAATCTATCTGCTCCTTCATTACCTGGAATACCTACATGGTTTGGCACCCAGCATAATTTTATATCGAGGCCAAGCAGCAGAGCACGAATCATTTGAACACGCGCTTGTTGTACGAGGCGCTTCTTCGTAACGGTAAGAGAACATACAGCCAGTAGAGCACTCTGGGAATCTACAAACAAAATGGCCTTCCTCACACGGTCTTCTAAAATGTGTTCGAGTGCCATGAGCATAGCGTAAAGCTCACCCGTCAAAATACTTGCAACACTGTCGATACGTCTCGCTCTGCTGAAGTGTTCCAAATAAACTGCAAAACCTACAACAGACGAGCTCTTGGCCCCGTTAGTAAAAATTGCACATAGTCTTGATATTTCTCTTGTAATGCAAGAAATTCCTTGTGAAGACCTTTTATTACATTTTGTAAGCGATCAGTCACATGACAATCTTACAGCCTTCCAAGGGGCAACAGTCTGTGTTTCCTTGATCAAGTTACTTTCAGGAAGATCCAGCTGCAGGGAGGCAGAAATGCTCTGAAGCCGGAAGCTTAATGGGCATATGATACTAGGTTTGTTTTCAAAAAGCCGCAAAAACATGGAGGTGTGAATAGAATTATTTGATGGATGCACAGGATCAGATTTCACTTTGTACCCATAACACAAGCTAAGATATTGCCTGTGCTTCTCTAGTGACATTTGATGTGTATCTACATACAGGCTCAGAACAGGCGATGTCCGAAATGCTTATGTGGCGAGTAGAAAGCCAAGATGATGAACTGGATCTAGACTTTTTAAGACAAATTTCCCTGCTGATCCATTCACAATTGCACCATAGTCCAGACGGGAACGGACCAGTGAGTTGTACAATCGGATGAGACATCGCCTGTCAGACCCCCAGGATATGTGTGAAAGCACTTTGAGTATATTAGACGACCGCAAACATTTCTGCTTCAGCTCCTTGACGTGAGCAAGAAAGTTAAGTTTCTTGTCAAAAACAACCCCTAAAAATTTGTGCTCGTATATTACAGGTATTGCAGCGCTAGTGAGCTGCTAACAAAGATCAAGCAACAGACCACGACGTAGCGAAAAGGGCACGCACACACAGTTTTTTTAGATGATAACTTAAAACCATTTTCATCGGCCCATCTGCTCATTTTGTTTATTGAGACTTGAAGCTGGCGCTCGCAACTCGAGAGATTGCAGGACGAAAAGGAAATCTGCACATCATCTACATACAATGAATATGAAACTGATGGAGGTATCACTGCAGCAAGGCTGTTTATCTTCACCACAAACGAGGTGACGCTCAATACGGCCCCTTGAGGGAGGCCATTTTCCTGAGGAAAAACATCCGAAAGTGTGGAACCAAACCTAACCTGAAAGGTTCGGTTAATCAAAAACTCTCTTATGCAGCGCAACATGCGGCCACGGACACCATATGTGTGTAAGTCCATTAGAATCCCGTAACGCCAAGTAGTATCATAAGCTTTCTCTAGGTCAAAAATACCGAAACGAAGTGCTGTCGATGAACAAATGCTTCACGTATGAAAGTTTCCAGGCGAACAAGATGATCCAATGTTGATCGCCAGATTCTAAACCCACGTTGATGAATAATAGTACCTTTATTTTTTCCAACAAAAACAATGTTGAAAAGGTGACACGGGAAAAAAGCTGTAAAAACAGCTTGACGAGCCCCGAGCCACCTAAACCAGAAGTTGCGATGCAGGCACCAAAAGAAATTATACAGAAATAAAACATGACATGTGTACTAAATGTTTGAGAAACATTACAAAAAAAGAACTAACACTAAACAAGATAAGTAACATATGGATACAATTTGAACAATAGTGAAAACATACACAGAACGTTAATGAATCACTGAAATAAACGCGAAAGAAAACATCGATTCAAGAGATTTTAGATGCTCACCGATATATTGCTAGGATGCTCACCGATATATTGCTAAGCTCAATGCCCTGTCTACTAAGCTGGTTAAGGGTAGTCGGCAAAGTGTATTTCAAACTTTGGTGGCCGTAGTTTGTTCTAAAAAGGGTACTTCCCAAGGTTCTTTAATTCGTGTTGGGTATCTATAAATTTTGTCTGTTAGCTTCGCTAGGTTTTTAAGGTGATATTGGGATAAACTTGTTTCTATTTTATACCTTGCACATAAACGATATTTATATAAATCAAAAATTTTCATCACACCAATTTTACTAAAAAGATCATCAGTTGGATGTTCTAGTGGCACATTAGAGATACTTCTTAATATCTTTTTTGTAACATAAAGATTTTGTGGAGGTTGGTATAGGTAGTAGTGCCCCATATGAGTTGACCATAATCTAAATGTGAAAAAGATAATGAATTATATAATATTAACTTTGTTCTAAGTGGTAAAATGTGTTTATGGCGATATAAAATACCGACGATGCTAGATAATTTTGACATGATATGATTAATATGGTCGTCCCATGACAAGTGTTCTTGAAAAATAACGCCCAAAGTTTTAAACGCGGGAACAATTTCTATTTGAGCAGAATTTATAAAAATATCCTTGGTAATATTAATATGTTTATTCTTAGGTCGCAATATAACTGCCTTTGTCTTAACGGCGTTTATTTTTAATGCATTATGTCTACTCCATCTATTAAGCTTTCCTAGTGTTTCGTTCGTGTTATCAATAAGCTCCGACGCATCATCACCATCAAACAATAAGCTTGCATCACCTGCAAAAATAAAAAAATGAGTTGAGTGACTAATATTTACGATATCATTTATATATATATTGAATAAGAATGGCCCGAGAATGCTTCCCTGGGGAACCCCCGATTCAATCGGTTTTATTTCAGATGAGTGGCCGTTTATATGAACATACTGTCTGCGGGAAGATAAATATGAACGTAAAAGTTTTGATACATGACCCCGAAATCCATACAGATCTAACTTCTTTAGTAGCAAATTATGATCTAGGTAGTCGAACGCTTTAGTAAAGTCTACAAATAAGCCAAGAGTGAGTTTCCTTTTTTCAAAATTTCTAGGTATATGTTCTTTTTGCGCAAGGAGAGCCAGTTCTGTGGATCGATGTTTTCGAAAACCAAACTGCGACGAGCTAATTAAGTCATGATTATCAGCAAATTTTGTCATTTGAAGTAGTATTACTTTTTCTAAACCCTTAGAGAAAACAGAAAGAATTGAAACAGGTCGATAATTGCCCAGTTCGTTTTTATTTCCTTTTTTATATAAAACTGTTACCTTCGCTAGTTGCATTTGACAAGGAAACACACCGTTTATGAAACAGAGATTGAAAATGTGTGTTAAGGGAAGAGAAATAAGATTAATTACGTATTTAACTGGTTTGATCTGCAATCCATCCGAGTCGCAACTTTGGCTATTCTTTAGTACATTAAAGACAGATATTACCTCTGAAGCCGTAACAGGCATAAGAAACATAGATTGATTATTCCGAGCATTGATATATTTGCAAGCGTCTGACTCTGGATGTTCTTTAACTAGACTTACATAATAGTCATTAAACGCATTTGATAGTGCTTGTCCTGAAAGCTCTTGACCATTTTGGCTGATCTTTAAACCTTGTTTCGTGCCGCACGAACGGCCCAATACAGAGTTTAGTTTTTTCCACACAACGTCGACATTGTTATTACAAGAAAGAAAAAAGTCACAATAATAATTTTTTTGGCATTTTGGAGTTCTTTGTTTAACTGGTTTCGATAACGTTTAAATACTGTTAGTTGTTCGATTGATTTTGTTTTTACAAATTTTTGATATAACGCATTTTTAGTACGAATTTTTGTGAGCAATTGTTTTGTAATCCATGGTTTACGACTTTTTCTATGAGTGTTTAATTTTTTATACGGAAAGCAGCTTTCATATAGTTTTTTTAAATTTGTTCAAGAACAAATCATATGCTTTATCTGCGTTCGTTTCATGAAGGACATCGTCCCAATCCAGACAAGATAGTTTCTGTCTAAATTCGTTCATGTTATCAGGCGTTACGTTTTGAAACTGTATAGCTAACTGATCATTATATTTTATGTTTATAGTTTGATTTTTTTTATACACAAAAATATTCCCAAATGATCGCTTATATCAGCTATCACTACGCCAGATTTGATATATGATGTATCGTAGCTTGTAATAAATAAATCTAATAATGTCGATGATTCGGTTGTAATTCTTGTAGCACTATTTATCATATTTTCACATCCGTTTGATTTAATTAACGTATCGAATTGTAATTTACCTGTCGTATCAAGTAGCATATTAACATTAAAATCGCCTCCCAATATTACGTTGTATTTATTTTCATTTGCGAACTCGAAAAAAGACTCTAAGTAAGCAAAAAAGGAAGACAAGTTCCCACTTGGCGGGCGATAACAGACAGCTATAACGCTCTCTCCTATCAGTAAAGACAGCATCTCGTAGTCTTTGTGAACGCAGCAATAATCAGATAGCATCTCACAGGAAATGTCAGCCTTTACTATTAGGGCAACGCCCCCGCCACGACATTCTGTGCGGTTTAGAAAGTAACTGTTGTACATTGGTAAGTTTAAAACGTTAGTATTATCCGTAAACCACGTCTCTGAAAGCATAATTATATCAAACGAAAATGCGAACTGATCAAAAAAATAATTCAAGCTCATCTGTTTTATTTCGCGCTGATCGAGCGTTCAGATGAAAGCATTTAAGAGAATCAATATACTCATTTCCTAAAAAAGATTTCACATTCGAAGGAAGAAAATAATCACTGGACATGAAGTTCCGTTTATTCAATAAACTATCTGTGCCATCCATTTAAAATAAAAGAATCGAACATCTTAAAACTGAGTGCGTGTCACGTGAGGCATCACATCAGCTTCTCTAAGTCATCCACAGACCTGATCACGTGCACCTGCTCGCGATCCTTCTTGCGCACAAGGACGTGGCCGTTTTTGTACCAGACGTACCGATAATTCGTAGTTTTGGCCCATTCCTTTGTCTCCCAAAGAAGGGCTCGGTCTTGTTTGGTGAGATTTTCTTGAATGTAAGCATCGTCTTTTGATTGCCTTAAAACCTGCCGTTTACTGAGCCATTCATCTCTGATTGTCTGATGAGCGAAGCGAACAATGATGCCTGGTATTTTATCTGCTCGGGATGATAATCGATGAATAGAGGCCACTTCGTTGAGATCCAAGTCAGGCACTTCAAGTTTTTTTGCAACCTCATTCACTTTGGCAAGCAAATCCTCGTTGTCAGTCTTAGGAATTCCGTGAATTTCTAGATTTTGTTTTCGGCTTCGCCGTTCCAGTTCGTTCACTTTCTGCCTAAGCCTTTTTATTTCCCCGCCGGAGGCTGTTTGTTCCAGAGTTTCTACTCGTTTCTTCAGATGTTTTGTCTCTCTTTTCTGCTCAGCAAGGTCCTTGAGCACTTCGTCGTACTTGTCCGACATTACCTGCATAGATTTTTCTATGCCACTTACGGTTTCCTTTAGGCTCATTAAGCTATCTAGTTTTCCGTTGATGGAGGCCAACATGACAGCTAAGTTAAGTTCGCTTACCTCCTTGGCACCCTGACTTTCACCCCGGGATTTTACAACTTTGCACGTTGGGCACCGCCATATCTTACGTAAGGCACTGCCTTTTGCCTTAAAAGTCGCTTCGGAGATGCCGGAACAGGGACTTAGGTGATAGGCGTATCCACAATCCAAGCATGTTAATCCTGAATCAATATCTGACACTTCTCTATTACACTTTGGACAAACATCAACCATACTTCAGCTATTGAAAGTAGACGGTGTCAGCAGCGGCAGCAGCGGCATGCACCAACAAGATATGAACGTAGTAAAAATTTTAACCAACCTGCAAGGATAGCAGTCCGATAAGTTTTGCAGTTCGGTGCGCTGCCGCCACTGCTGTGAGCCGCACAAGGGGGAAGCAGTTCTTTTTCACTTCGGCGGCTGGGGACGCAGTCTTGCGACGTGGACCAATCGCAGCCTGTCGACAAGAGCACTTGCAGTGGTGATCGCTGCACTTTTTTGGCGTTGATGAACGGCCCGTGCTCCCTGTATGACGAGGCCTGCAAGGATAGCAGTCCGATAAGTTTTGCAGTTCGGTGCGCTGCCGCCACTGCTGTGAGCCGCACAAGGGGAAGCAGTTCTTTTTCACTTCGGCGGCTGGGGACGCAGTCTTGCGACGTGGACCAATCGCAGCCTGTCGACAAGAGCACTTGCAGTGGTGATCGCTGCACTTTTTTGGCGTTGATGAACGGCCCGTGCTCCCTGTATGACGAGGCCTGCAAGGATAGCAGTCCGATAAGTTTTGCAGTTCGGTGCGCTGCCGCCACTGCTGTGAGCCGCACAAGGGGGAAGCAGTTCTTTTTCACTTCGGCGGCTGGGGACGCAGTCTTGCGACGTGGACCAATCGCAGCCTGTCGACAAGAGCACTTGCAGTGGTGATCGCTGCACTTTTTTGGCGTTGATGAACGGCCCGTGCTCCCTGTATGACGAGGCCTGCAAGGATAGCAGTCCGATACGTTTTGCAGTTCGGTGCGCTGCCGCCACTGCTGAGAGAATTTGAGATTGGGATCTCAAATTCCTCAGTCTCTAAAAAGTGTACTAATCGCCTATTTATTAGTTTTTCATAAGTTTTCCCAAGGCAACTGGTCTTTGCAATGGGACGATAACTTGCTGGTAGAGTAGAGTTTTTACCGGGTTCTAGGAGGGTAATTATATTTGCCCGCTTCCAGCACTGAGCAAAGGCAGAAGCAATCCACAAATGATTAAGAAAGGTTAAGAAACGGTCTATAGATTCAGGAGACAAGTGCCGCAACATTTCATAGTGGATTTTGTCAGGACCAGGTGCCGACTGCTTTTAGAGCGCAGCTCTTAGGCGCCAGTTTCCGGCTTGAGTGGCGTCGGCGTCGCCGTCGGCGTAACCGTGAGGTCACGTGACCCCCCCCCCCCGAGGTCACGTGACCCTCCCCCCCCCGCGGCCACGTGACCCCCCCCCCCGAGGTCACGTGACCCCCTCCCCCAGGTCACGTGAGGGAGGGAGGAGGGGGAGACGAGGGGAGGAGGTTGAAGGATGAGGAGAGGAGGAGGAGGTGAAGGAGGAGGAGCGGGGATGAGGAGTAGCAGCCTGGATCACGAGATGAAGAGGAGAGAGGAGGGGTATACTCTCCCCTCAGTACCCTTTCCTCCTCCTCAAGAGCTGCGTTCGAATTCGGTGTTACAGGAAGTTGTAAACGGCTTTCTTTTTTTTGACCCAAAGGCCACTTTGAGTTTCCACATTGTGAAAGGCTGGTTGTATACAAGAGTGTCTGATCCCGACATAGCAATTGGCCACTTTCCTGCTACAGCTCTGAACGTCTTAAATCTTGCAGAATAATTAGATGAGCTAGACACTTCAGAAAAAATGTTCCACAAGAACATTTGCCTGGCCCTTCAAGGTTGGTGAAGGCGAGTAAAAAGAGGCGTCCTAAAAGAGAGGCAGTTACCCCGAATTTTCCTCATTCGGTCCCACACCTCCTTAGAAGTGACAAAACTGTTCACCTTGGAAACATATTTCATCCATGAGCTTTTCTGTAGCTCCTTTCCTTGTCCAACGAGCCTTTGCTTTACATTTTCTAAACTCTACCCGAAGGAAAAATCCATCAATGTAACCCTGTTTGGCAGTCAATGTTTTCTAGTGGACCGCTGACTGTGCCTGACTGTACGTCAAGCATGTCTGATTGGCCAACAAGTTACTCTGACCGACAGTCAAACTCCAGTCAGACTCCGCTTGTCGGCTTTCTGATGGTTTCCTGGTGGCAGTCGGCCGCCGCGAAATGCCGTCAAGATTTCTTGGTGGCGATTCTGATTGTACATCGATTGTCTCTGACTGTACGTCAAAAAGCTTTGACGGGCAGACAGACGTGCGGTCAAAGGACGTAAAGTTCGCTCGGATACCACTATTTCGACAAATCTATGAATACGAAAAATAATCTATGCACGAGAAAACGATTTCGGGACGTGAAACCATAAAACCGCTGATTGTTAGAGATATGACACGCAACCGACCGACAACCCTGATCAGAAGCCCCGAAACGCCGAACACGCCACTTTCGCTTCGCCCATAGAGGCTTCGCCGAGCCTCCATGAACGATCGCTCTCGACTCGTTTTGTTTGCCCGCTTGCTCCAACCTGTCGATTCTGCCCGGGCTCTACAATGTCTTACGTTTTAGTAGAATTTCTACTCGACAAGACCCAGCCTGTCGTGAGTTCCGACGATGTGAGGGACTTTAGCGGTGTAGTTGAAGACGACACGGTGTACCAGGTCTACTGGGCCGGAGACGCGCGAACAAAAGGATCGTTCTACGACGCGAAAGTACTCTATATGGCAGGTGAGTAGAACTGAAGTACGGCGATTGATGTACGAGTGCTTTGCATAACATGCTGAAGGCTTAACTGCATATGCAGCCGAAGCATTCTTTAGAGCGATGCGCCTATTGTCGGAATCTCGCGCTGCAATACTAAAATGCTCCTGACTCGGTCCGAGAGGTTTGGGCTAGAAAGTTTATACCTTTCTATCTGGCATGGGCTATTGGCCTTACCGCTGTGTCGCACCTCATTATTATTGTTTCATGAAGAGTACCGACAAAAAGCATCCGCGAGCGTAGTTCAGATATGTCTGCTGCTCGCGTTCGTCCGTGGAAGCCAGGGCTGTCTGTCGTAGCATGCATGCTTGCTCTCTAGCTTCAACGGAGTCGCATAGGTTTTGTGAATTAAAGTGTATACGGTCGTCCCGAAAGGTTCAGACATCGAGGGCGTTTCTTTGAAACATGCTTACGGTGCATGTGGTCCCGTTTGTAAACGAATGTCCCTTTTGCCTGAAAAACGCAAATTTCAAAAGGGGGAAAAAAACAAAGGACGGGTACACACTTTTCCTGATTTTTGATGTCATGAATTACATTCATTTTAAGGGCTTGTGAACCGTTTCACAGCCATGCCAGATGGCCACCTCGGCTTGTGAACCGTTTCATAGCCATCCAAGATTGCCACCTCGGAATGTGAGCTTTATGTAAAGAGTAAAGCTATACGCACTCGGAGTGCACTTCGGACGGAAATGGCTATACGCACTCCGCTAAACTCGTATAAAACGAATGGTCAAATCGAGTTTTATAAGCGATGGCATAGCATAGGGGTTAAGGTGTCCGCTTTGTACGCAAGTGGACGCGGGTTCGATCCCCGGTGGACCTGCTTTTTTTTTTTTCTCGAATATTTTGTTTTGTCGAGGCATTTGGCGATATTTATGAGTGCGTATAGCCATTTCGTCCGAAATGCACTCCGGAGTGCGTATAGCTTTACTCTTATATAAATGCTGCCCTTGTTGATGAAATTCCCTTGGCAGTGGCAGTCAGACGTCTTCTGATGGACCATCAGGGCACGTTCCACCAGGGCTGCTGACTGGCAGTCAGCGTCCCAAATTACGTACCTTGGGTGGAATTTTCAATAGGGTATCTTGTTCCAGGCCATTGGGTAGCGGCAAAAAGTACTCCAGGCCCTGTCCTGACATCTAAGCGTAACAGGACAGTCTTTGGTCCACCAAGGCTTGCAGGGCTTAGGAAGATTTTCAGATGTTTGTGGAATGGAGGCGGACAGGGCATTTATGATACGGCCAGTAACGTACAACGTGGCATTTTCAGGGGTCATAGCTAAAAGTTCAGTGGGGTCGAGCACTGCTTCCAATGCAAAAGAGCCCAGTCAGCTAGCTTTGTCTAATTTAAACTTGGGGATACGTGTTGAAAGTTAAGGAGGTGCTACAGTACTTTCTAAAATAACAGGAAAATGGTCACTCCCAAAGGGGTTACCTAAAACCTTCCAAGAAAAACAGCGAAGTAAACTTGGGGATGAAAGGGACAAATCGATGGAAGTGAAAGTATTATGAGGTGCACTAAAAGATGTAGGATCTTGTCCATTTAAGAGGCAAAGGCCGGATGACAATAAAAATCTTTTATTAACACCACCACGGGAATCTTGGCGAGCACTACCCCACAAAAGGGGTGGTGGGCGTTAAAATCGCCCAAGATTAAAGAAGGTTGTGGAAGTTGCGCTACAAGTCCATGCAGGTCATGTAAATGCAGTGGAATATTTGGTGGCAGGTAAAGAGAAACAAATGAATTAAGGCGGTCAAGAAGAATACGAACTGCCACTGCTTCTAGAGAGGTTCTGAGAGGTACAGAAGCACAGGCAATACCGCTCTGCACAACCACAGCTACTCCACCAGAGGGGTTTCTATGGGATGCACGGTCCTTTCTAAAAAGCTGATGACGGCGTAGAACATTTGTTTGTGTGTCCTTGAGATGATTCTCCTGTAGGCATAAAGCAACCGGTCGAAGCTCATTAAGAAAAAAATTTGTCATCAATATTAGGGAAAAGGCCGCGACAATTCCACTGAATGATACTATAGTTCTTTGCCATTTAGAGAAGAAAAAATATATACAAGTGACCTAAAAGGGAGGTTCGATCAGGTTTAAAATCTATTTTTACACGTGGGGTGCTCTGCTTTTTAAGAGGATCTTTCTGTTTTTGAGTGGGGTCACAGGCGACAGAAAGAGAGGGCTCCGGTCCTGAGAAAGAGCATCCTCATCCGACCTGAGTCCACTTTCGTCCATGGGCTCATCTGTTGCCGCCGGCAGCTGACCCTTAGAGGTCGACTGCTTCGGCGACTCCCCGGGCTTCCTCTGGGGAGCAGAGGTGCGAGGGGTAGGCCTCGGCCTTTAGGGGCCGAAGTGCCAGGTGGAGCAGGGGGTCAGCCCCTGCCCTGAAGGGGATGCTGAGGAAGAAGCATCCACCTTACGATTCGAAAGCGGTGTCAATGGCACCGCTCCCGAGGACGCAGGAGACCTCGACGGGAGGCGCAGATCGTCCGTAGACGTCCGTGTTCCAGTCGAAACCATTGGCCGTACCGGTGCCCTATGTACGACCTGGGCATAAGAGCCTTTGGAAACAAAGGCGAAACGCTTTTTGGCATCAATGTAGGAAATGTTTTCATTAAACTCCAAGGTGAGTATTTCTTTTTCTTGCTTCCATAACGGGCAAGATCGGGAGTATGCTCGATGTTTTCCATTACAGTTAGTGCACTGAGCTTCGTTCTCACACACATCGGTGACGTGCTCCTTACTAGAGCATTTGGCACAGGTCTCGCTGCCCCGACAGTTCCGCGACCCATGGCCAAACCTTTGGCACTTAAAGCAGCACTGAGGGTTCGGCACATAAGGCCGGACACGGCACTGAAGGTAGCTTGCCTTTACATTAATGGGTAGAGTCGTGGAGTCGAAAGTCAGAATGAAATGCCTGGTTTTGCGTTCTATGCCGTCGCGACGGATGGTGATGCGTCGGGCTGCAACCACTCCCTGTCCGGAGAGACCCTCAACCAGCTCTGTTTCTGTCAAGTCGAGCAAGTCATCTTCAGAGATGACTCCTTGGACGGTGTTCAACTTTCGATGAGGGGTCACACTGACCTTGTAGTCTGAGACAAAGTTCAGGGCTAAAAGTGATTCACTTTGTTTCTTTGTGTTTACCTCAACAAGGAGGTCGCCTGATGCCATCTTTTTCGCGCTAAAGTTCGCACCGATAACACCTTCAAGCACTTTGGATATTAAAAATGAAGATAGTTGAGCCAGTGGCTTTCGGCCTCACAGTGCAAAACAAGAAACTTTGGAAATTTAAAAAGATCAGGGGTCTTAGTCGGAATGTCAAGGACTTCAATGCGGGTCCTTTTCAGAGCCCGATCAGTTGGTTTAGTTCTGGAACGCATAAATATGGGAAGGAATTTCAGTGCCCGGGTGCACCGCCCACCACGGAGCCCAACGAGGGGGTAGGTAATGTGCCATAGCAAGAAAGGCTTCGCTGACACATTTACTCTACCAGTGCTGCCCGGGCACTATAACCGAGTGTGGATGCAGGAGAGGACCTGTTTCCACTCAAGGTTAGCCCTTGCCGCCTAAGAAGGTGAAAAAGGAAGGAAGAGGGTGTAGAAGAAGAAAGAAAGAGGTGGAAGGAAAAGTAAAGGAAGGAAGAAGAGGGTAGAAGAGGCGACTGACTGAATCATCCTGGTCGGGCCAAGCCAGGGCACCCGTCTACGAGAAGCAGGGGCCGAAGCGGTGTATTGCCTCGCCCGGGGGGCCCGAAGGGTCCAAACATACCACGGGCTCAGCTCAACCAGCAGGGTCCCCTTTTCCCCGGACACAGGTACGTCACACACAGCCAGACGTGGGTGGGCGAACCCACATGGCTCGGGGTTCGTAGTGACGCCACTCACCAAGCACCTACTAAAGTAGGTGCCCCCTGCGTGCGGGTATGGTGACCCACGTGGCTGGGGTCCGTGGTGACGCTACTCACCAAGCACCTATACCACCTAAGGTGCAGGTGCCCCCTGCGGAGCTCGGGATACGTGGAGACGCCACTCTCCAAACACCTGCTTTCACATGTACCCCCTGCGGGAGAATATCCGTGACAAGATGATCAGAAAGCTACGTAGATGCTGGATGCGATAAGAGTGCGAGTTCAAAGTGCGCCTGGTCTCGTCGAAAGTGGATTCCGCCACAAGACTTGACCCAACCATCATTGGGATCAACGCTCAGTTTCTCGTTTCAGGGATTCTGGCTGTACGAACTTTGTCAATGTGGGAGGTCAAGGATCGCCCACAGCTGAACGCTTTGAAATCTGTCATCCTAGAAGTTCCTTAAAGTTACGAAATAATGCCAGATCAGATTTATTCCGTGACTATACTGACAAGGCTGCCAGCTTCGTGAAATCGGTGTCTTTGATAGTGGAACACCGGAAACGAACTTCCATGCGGCGCAGTTCTGGAACGAAAGTGAATATGATATCTCCTTCCAAGAACTTCGAGAAGCCGGCTTAGGAATCGCTGCAATGGGAGCGACCGTTCATGGGGTTCGGTGCGCAGCGCACACGCTTCAGCTGGCCGTAGAGGACGGACTTAAAAGCGCGGACGCGAAGGTTTTT
>JAZHYW010030457.1:0-60934 GCA_037355805.1 Ixodes ricinus | reverse complement strand
AGTCCGATGACAATGTCACGCCTAAATACTTGTATGTGAGATCCTTGGCTACAAGATTATGATTTTTAAGATACAGGGATTCGATTTTGTTCTTTTTCTTTGTGAAACTAACATGAACACACTTTTTAGGATTTCAATTCATTTTCCACATTGAGCACCAACTATGGATACGATCTAGGTCTACTTGCAATTGGGCGGCATCATCTAAACTTCTTACTTTTTTGTACACAACACAATCATCGGCCAACAACCGAATACAAGAGGACAATTCAAAAGTGATATCCTTAACATAAATTAAAAACAACAGCAGACCTAGGACAGAGCCCTGTGGAACTCCTGATGTTACATCAACCGTAACCCAAATTTTCACCTTCAATACAACACATGGGTGACGCTCAAGAAAAATATTTTCAATCCATCTAAGCAGAGTCAATCGTATGCGAACGCCTTTCAGAAAATTAGAAAATATAGAACCTATTTGCCCCCCCCCCTCCCCGGTCAACATCACAAACTAGGTCATGGTAAAATTCAACCAGTTCCGTAGTACAAGAAAATCCCTTGCGAAAACTGTGTTGCTCCTTTGTCAATAAGTTGTTTCTTATAAAATGGTCGATTATCTCTGAAAATAAAATATGCTCGATGACTTTGCATAATATGGAAGTCAAGAGTATTGGCCTATAATTTATGACATCTTTTTTGATCCGCCTTTGTGAATAGGAACGACGTGAGCAATCTTCCAGTCATCAGGCAAAAGCCCCGTTGTCCCAAATTAGACAAAAGGTAGACCGAAATTGGATATGCATCACAGTACCTTACACTCCTAAAAAAAGCCCGTGCGTCTACTTTCACGTACACACACTCGGAGAGCCAATCTCCGCAACTTACGGAGGCAGCTCAGCGAATGACGATGCTGAAACATATGCTTAAATTAGACCAAAAAAACGCAGTCTGAGTTGTGACATCAAGCAATGCAAAACGTCACGTTTGCATTGTTTAATGTCATAACTCAGACTGCGTTTTTTGAACTAAACTATATGTTTCGGCATCGTCATTCCGCCGAGCTGCCTTCGTAAGTTGCAGTGATTGGCTCTCCGAGTGTTTAGCGAAAAAGTAAACGCACGGCTTTTTTTAGAGTGATCGTATGCGCTGGGAAATGCCATCCGTCCCAGTTGCATTTGTTTAACATGTGTTCTTTAACACTTCGTCTCAATATCACTCATGCCAAGTTTGACTGGCTTCATTAATTTAACCGTACTAACAATAGCTAGATTAACGTAGGTTGAACCCACAAACAATTTTGGGCACATATCCGGGAAAAAGGTCGACCCCTCGCAATAAAAGACAGCATGTTTTTGCATGGAAGGTACAAAAACATCCCGTATTTGATTGAGATACGTTTTTTCTTTTTTTTCCGGTGCCGTTTGGAAACCGTCCTTCGGGAAATCGTTAAATTTGAACCTACGCATTTGAGCGACATGGAAGTGCACTGCCGGAAGTTCTACTTCGTAGAAGCGGATGAGCCAATTTAGGGGGGTAGCGACCTTCACAAAGCGAATATAAAGCACGCGCCTCGATCCCGTATAGACCAGTCTTATTCAGAAAATCCTCGATTTAATATAAACGGTCGGGCGACGTCGGGCCACCAGGGAGGTAGTTCGACAAAGAGCAGAGCCAGTCAAATCGAAATGTCCTCTTTTATCGCCGCCATACTGTTCAGCATCGTCACAACGGTCATCGCCGTGAAGCAGACGCCCAATATTACGGCTTGTTCATGCAAGTATTGAGGCGAACAATCGCCCTTCCTCTTCTTTGTTATTGTATAGAAGCGTGTATAGCGCAAAGATTGTTGCACGATACTATAGACGCTTTACAGCAGCTGTGCATGGGCGCCGCCATAACTGCCCTTCAGTTTTTGTTCCCTCTTATTCCGTTCGCTTGACTTCATCATTTCCACAGCAGGAGAGGTTATTACCATTTAAGTGTTACTGTGTCCTTCCCCCAGCATAGGCCGTTGTGGAGACTTGTGGAGAATTAAAACGGTTTATTTATTAAAAAAACAAGTGATCTTTCTAATAAATAACAGCGCCTCGAAGCGGGAGAGCGCCTTTAGAGCGCGCGACAGTAGAGCGCCGACGTTAGAGCGCACGACACGAGGGCGCTGTGATAGAAGCGCGCCTGACACTAGAGCGCATGTCACGAGAGCGCTTGATCAGTTGAGGGAGCGGCACGAGAGCGCACGACCAGTTGAGCGAACACTGCAAAAATGTTTGATGTACTTGCGGCTCCACAGACAGAACAAATTGTACGCGACTCATCGGATCGTAGCATTGGTAATTTTTAATTGATTAAACTAATGAAAAAAAAATAAAACCGATACGACTCTTTCTGACCAATTGTTTGCTGACATCGGAGAGAAAGGGGGTAGGAAGTGGGGTGGAGCATATAGGTACCGGTAATGTCTGCAGTTGGGTGGAGCAGCATGTCTAAGATTTCTTCACAGTGCTGCGGTGCGACTCTCAAATATACATTAAATAGTTTACTTTTTGCTATATTTGGTCTATTCTTGACAGGCATTTGGGCTCCGATCTATTTAATGGCTATTTAGACGTCCCGCACATACTTTTATACAGTATTGGGACGTCCATGACCGCAATGAAGAAATCTCACCGCTAAGAAAACTATAAGTAAGAAACTCATCGAAGGAAAGCTGAGCGCAATTTTATCGGATGCAGAGCTTTCCAGCCTTTACTGATAGAGAAAACGCTTCATATTGTCATTTGTGACAATATGAATGGTTGGCGTATGACACCTGGCACAAGAACTTTTTTCCCGAAATTGATCTTGAAAACTCTAGAATACGAAAAAGCATGTTACATGTTGCTTTTTTTTTTCCTTTGAACGTTTAAAAATAATTTAAAATGAAAATTAGTGAGGTCGGAGATGAACTTTATAAATTAAAATCAATGAACTAATGAAGTTAGGTTAGCTGCAATGTTTGTTTGTTTTTTCTGCAGAAATAGACGCTACAAATCTTTTTTCCTGCTGTCAGCTTTTTGCAACGCTTCTTGCTTTGTCACGTGCAAAAATTTCGTTGACTCATTTCACAGTGTCCTTTCTGAATGCCGCGGCGTAAATTTCCGCCAATTTCAGATAAAACACGCGATGTCCGAACAAGTGGTCGGTTTGGTCGGGCCACTAGCGCTGGAGTGTTTGTGCGCTTTCATGACGGGCGCTCTACCGACACGCGAACTATACTCGGTTTCATACTTAGCGTGCAACGCTGTCAAAGCTACTGGCGCGAGCGCGTGGCTTCATCTATGGTTTTGTTTGCGCGCGAACGCGTGCAAATGACCAACGAGATCAAGCCCCACGCTCGCGCCAGTCGCTTTGACAGCGTTGCACGCTAAGTGAAACCGAGTAGAAATGTCGCTGCACTCTCGAGTTGCGCGCGCTAACGTCACAGCGCTCTCGAGTCGTGCGCTCTAGTGTCGCGCGCTCTAACGTCGCGGCGCTCTCGTGTCGCGCGCGCTAACGTCGTGGCGCTCTGATGTCGGCGCTCTTGCGTCGTGCGCTCTAGGGTTATGCAGCCCCTCGAAGTTGCTTTTTATTAGAAAAACTTTAAAATGTTCAAAAACAAGCCTGGAGCGTTACATTACAGCTTCCGCGGCGTGCGTCAGGGCTATTCAAAGCCTCTCTGACTCTTTTTTTTCGAATCTGTGGAGGCTGTTTTAGAAAAAGGTTTTGCATTCACCAGAGTAATCGACGTAGTGTCTTCTCAGCTGTGCACGTGTGCACAGATGTTGCGTTGGAAAGCGCCGCGCGCTTGTTTTAGCTGCATTGAGCTTGCCGATAACGACGCTTCTATCCAGGTGTGACTCGACATTTTCTGCCGAGCAAATGCTCGTCAGCAACTGACGCTTAGCTCCTCCCGAATCGAAAACGCGGCAAATCAGTTTGTCAGATCGCGACTTCTGCTCGAAAGAAAAGAAGAAATTTTCATAAATTCTTAAATTATCGGCCATGGCCCGGCAACTTATAATAATATCTTTTTATTTTCCGTCAAAGGTGTATGACGGAGGGAGACCGAGGAAAAAAGCTGCATGATGCAGCTTGACAAGTCCTCGGCCCCCATCCTTACATTTGGCAGCAGTGGCATAGAAAACAAAACAAAAAGACAAAAATTCATGTAAAAAGAATATTCACAGCAAAAGAATTCGGGTGATTGATTAATTTGTTCTATGCTATTTTTACCAAGAATTGTTTACAAATTTAAAATCGCTCGCTGAGGAGCGCATCACGCATTATGCGCATTCGGGTTCGCAAAAACTAAACATACAAACGGTAGTAATTTATAGCAGGGTAGCTAAACTCGTGGAGCAAAACATTCTTCGCTTTTTGACGTAGCGGGGGAGTGACCAAAAGAACGCCGCAAAGTTTCCTCCTCCCTGCGCGCGCTCAACTTCGCAACTTTTGATGAAAAATCCCCCGCGATCCCTAGGCGGTGCACGAGAGCACGAGACAGCGCGGGGAGGCGAGCGTTCACGCCGCTCGCTGTACGTTGTCTTTGAGCTCTCTAGCGCCGACAATCCCGTCATGCCTCGCCCAGGCGAGGAGCGAGAGCAGACGACGGGAGTTCGTCTGCTACGAGGCGGCATTCGCACAGCGGAGCTGAAAGAAAAAGTTGGTATTCTGCTCGAAATCGCGTCCCGCGGGCCACAAACTCAAACGCGAGCTTGAATTGTAAGCGTCTGATATTCCACGAAGGGAGGAATCGACGACCCGTGTTTTATTTGCAAAATTTGGGTCGCTTTGTTGCCGTACAGACGCTGAAACCTACCAGTGTGTAATGAAAGGCCCAGGACAAACACAGAGGCCGCGAGATCTCGCATCATCTGTGTGCAGGTGAAAAGTGGAACATTTTTCGATAAAGCTCCCACAGCAGAAACCTGTGACGCATTCACTCAGCGTCCGGGAAGGCTAAACATGGAGACGTTGCCCGAGGCTCAAGCACAGTCATATTTGAACGGCAGCTATCTTGCCCCGTCGTATTTTGTTTGAGAAAGCTCTCGTTCTCAATGCCCTCACCAGGGAAATAAAAAAGTCTTACGAAACGTATTGCTAGATGTTCCAAAGAACTAGATTTAAGCAGTATCCTTTCAGTGGTTCACTCATAATACTATGCTTAAAACGAAGCAAGCTTTTGCGCGTACAGTGCCATAAATTTTCTCAAGTGTATGCTGTTTTGTAGTCAGCTGGCTTCGGAAACTTACGCCGTCTGTAGATATCTCTGACAGCCGAGTTCCTTAATTGGAAATCATCGCAAATATAAGTGACACGTTGCAGCAACCAACGTTTATAGATAAACGATGGCAGCGACTGCGCTCCCGCATTCCCACCCATCACGTCGAACAAAAAGGCGCTAGTTTCGGTTTGAGGTCGGTACTTTTCTACAACATCTATGGCGACAGCATCAGTCTGCACTAGGTGCATTCGGCAAGTTCGTCCGGGGCCTGTTCTCCGTGCAGCACTCCGCGGGTGCAATGCATTAGAACTCTCACAGTGCAAGTCTGGATCGCGGTTCGGGAGCCCGTCACTGGCCTCACCGGCGGCCATTGCTTGACAACAGGCGATACGCCGCGTCCTGTCTAGTTCTCCCTTCGTTTTCGTCCTTGTTGTTTTGGCGTATTACACCATGAGGCAATACACGAAAGTCTAAGGGAGAAACACGCAAAAATAGGAAGCTTGTACGCGGTGCTCGAGGGCGAGTATTTTATGACGTGCTGCGATGATTATATCGGGTGCTTGGAGATCAACTAGACATTCGTCAAACGTTCGAACATTGATTATAAAAAAAAAAATGGGCCGGAGCATCACCGACTTTACTGACGTCGCTTGCTTCGGTTGCTAAATAAACGGCACGTTCAGCGACTGAACGGCACGCTCCGAGTTTCAGTTTTTCACAGAAGCCCTCACAGCAGTTCAAAGAAAAAACTTTCACCATGAAGTACTATGTACAAGCGGTTAAAACGATGCGAATGTCCCCAGTAAAGGCCTTCCAACTTATCGTTTGCTGAGCTCTGATGACTCCGAGATCACGGATGACACCACAATAACTCTCGATAGCCCTTGTCTCATTAAACACAGCACAGTTAACGCCCAACAAAGTCGTCCTCGACCCTCAACCACACAACGTTTATTTAAACAAGATTGGTATTCTAACGCGTTTAATATTCTTGCCAACAATATTAACTGTTATTTGCGGAAACACGATAGAAGTTTCATGATCGAGAACAACCTACTAACGTAATAAAATTGAGTTTTCCCGTTTCTCCTATAGCATGCATTAGATCGTGTCAAGCGATGACTGCCGGTGGTGCCGCTCGACCCCAGCAATACAGGCCTCTATCCGCGATCCAGCCTAATAAGAGATCAGTGGTGCCAGTGCTATTAGACATAAATCGTGTATTTGCATCGGTACACCCATACCTGCCGGATGTCGGGACGAGGCGCAAAACCGTACATCCGGCCAATATTGAAGCCGGTTTTCGTCCGAAGTTGCCTCGACACTCGCCAAGAAGCAGCGTGTTGTTTCGGCGACTCGTTTGTGTAATTTAATTTTTCAGTCATTTTATTGGGTCCCGGGCCACTGTGTACACCCCAAAAAAGGAATGTACTGTGGTAATTACACCTTGACGAGAAGGAGGCACGTAGCCAGGATTTTGTTTTGAGGGGGGGGGGGGGGGCGCCCATGACAAAGAGCTCTATGAGGGGGAGGGGGAGAGGCAGCCCCAGCAAAATGAAAGATTTCGGGGGGGGGGCTTATGCCCTCCCCCCTGGCTACGTGTCTGACGAGAAGGGGTATTGTAGTTTTACATCTTTATAAAAAGGTGTAGTGCATTATCACACGTTTTAAGAAACGTGTTTAAAAAATCACACATTTTTAAAGGTGTGAGGTTTACATTTTTTATAAGGTCTATTGCTACACTTATTAGGGGTTAGTTATTGGACACCCCACTTACATGTATAAAGGTGTGAAAATGTTTAATTTGTATATACCTCTAACGGAAGAAAATCTCTTTCATGTGATTACATCGCGTGCCGATGAAACGATCTGTCGATGACACGTCGTTCGATGAACTGATTTGACCGCCAATGAGTGACGACTGCCAGTAAAATTTCGGGAAATAATTCTGCCGGCTGCCGGGAGACTCGAACCTACCCAAGAATTATCCCGGTTCTTGTTTGTTTTCCAACATTCTGAATTGTATACCAGCTTATTAGTACCTCTTCGGATATTGCAGAAAAAAAAACGATGGCAGCCGCAAAAACTTTGACAGCCCGGCTCACAGTCATGTGGAGACTGACAGGTGCTCGTCAGTCGCCACCATGCCTTGAAAGCTACCGGTTTCGAAGAACCGGAGCGCGCAAAGAACTTGTGGTTCCATGGTCATGGTAGACGCGATTGTCCGCCGCCTCGAAGTCCGGGCGCCGAACGAAGCTCGTCGCAGAGTCAACGCACAACGGCTTTCGATAGCCGGTACTGTCGCCGAAAGTCGTCGTCGGGGAGTTGAAAGGCGTCCCCGGTGGTCTCAGTAGCGACGCCGACGGTGGCGGAAGATAAGCTCGGCCGCAGCGTACGGCACCGCCATGTTGACAAAGTTTAACTTCGCCTCGATTCGAAGCGAAGATCTCGAGCTCAAACCACGGCTCTCGCAAAGTTCGGAAACGTCACTTTGACGTCAGCGACAACTTCGACAAACGAGGTTTCTTTTTACACAAACTTCGGAGGGATTTTGAGCGTCAGCAGGTCGCCTAGGGACAATCTGTAAAGCATTAATTTTAGCTTGGCGTAGGGATGTAGGGTCAAATGGGCGCTACGTCATCGGCGAAGCCGTTCAATCAGCGGGCTCCTCGCGCCCCTCACGCGCCGCACGCGCGCCTCGATGAACTTTGCTACATTCTGCCTCTCTCAAAGAAATGAGCGTTCGAATGATTGACACCTCGCTCGGCGCGACGTCAGCGTCGCGAGAGTCCACTAGCGCGTTCCGCAAACTTCGGGCACAAAGTTGTGCTTGACGAGTTTAGCGACCCAGGTATATTCCTCATTTTCTAGGACGCTGGAGTGTCACCGACTTACTATACTTCGTTTCAGCTTGGGTCCAGACGCAGCCGATGCTGCAAGCGCGAGCTCCGGGCTTCCAGCGTCCCTGCCAGCGCGCGCGCTCGTGCAGTACAGCGCACTGCTCAGGGCCACACGCTCGTGCTTGTAACATCGGCTGCGTCTGGACCCAAGCTGAAACGAAGTATAGATTACTTCGATCGCGAGGCGATCTCGCACGTTTCGGGTCGGCCGGGTGAATAAGCAGAGATTTAGTCGAAACGACTCCGAAAGCCAGCCTCCACTTCTTCCTGCCAGTTATTTTGAGGAAATGTTCGTTTACTGGTTTACACAATTAAAAGAAAAGGAATCAACTACGGATCTAACAGGAGACCAACACTAACGGAACAAAAAGGAACCAAGAGGATACACGGAGTTGCTTTCACTGAAGTGTTCACTACGCACGAGGGTTCTCGCGTTTCGCTTTCCTTTTTTCAATTTGATGAGATCTTCCTTTCTTAGATTTTATTTTGTCCGAATCACAATAAAAAAAGATACACGCTATTCGCCGTGGTAGACGCTGTAGCGCGATAAAGCGCTGGATATTCTATTTTCCTCGTTCAGCTTTTTGTACGGGATAGAGAACAGCACACGACCATCCGACCACTTCGACACCTCAGCTCCAAAAGTGTTTGTTGGCACGACTACGCATGCCACATGCGGTTTAAAGCTTTGGTAAAATGTCCTACTACAAATATCACTTCACCAAATAAACACAACGCGTGAAACAGGCTTTGCCGCGCGTTACCCCAACAGCGCATGAAGCGAGCTGACGAGCCGAGGGATCCAAGAACTGCGCGGTCTGTTCCAGTCTGTCCTACCCGTGACGTCACAAACGATGATTATGATAGCTAGAGAAGCGCCCCCTGTAGTTCGCGCACGCCGCCAATTCCCAAACGTCCATCGTCTCTTCGAGATCCTAGTGACTCTGCGCGTAACAACGGCGGGAGCTGAGCGCTTGTTCTCTTCACTACGACGGTTGAAAACATACCTGAGAGCGTCCACTTCGAATGAGCGACTGCTCGGTCTAGCGCTTTTGAATGTTCACCCGCGACATTGAAGTTCAAGCGGAGGACGTCCTGGATATTCTTTATCGTGAACGCAGGCGGCTGCATCTTAATGCATGCAGGCGCTTGGCATATATGAGATGATCCAGAGAGCCTGTAAATTGCTTTCTGAAATAACTACTCATGCTTACTTTTTTATTCGTGGTAATTTCTAGTCGAAAGCACGTAATTCTGATCAGTACCCAAGGTGTGCGTGAGCGCAGCGCCACCCGTTGCTGACAGTGCAGTTGTTTTTACAAATCATTTAACACATCACTGACATTGTTTTATATTATAACCATATGTTCGTTTTATTATCTTCGCTTTGGTTGGATTGAACTGTGTATTTTAGTGAGAATAGTTTGTTATACTTGGCCTTGAAATCGCCATCCTTCACCCCACAAATGTTTCAAAATATCCGTTCTCTATATATCTGAGATCCAGTTTCGTATCCCATCAAATAAACATGAATGAACAAATATTGCCTATTCTATTTATTTGAGCATTCTCTACCCCACAAACACTTTTCCCGAAAGCATATTATAAGTTGGACATAGTCCGCACTCCCCTTTGCTCCATGCCCCGTGCAAAACCGACTGCGTGAGCAGGGAGCAAGAGGGCCCGCCGAAGGGGGGGGGGGGATAGGTTTGGCATTTCGGGAGGGGTTTCGACCCCCAACCCCCCCCCCCCCTAATTGCCTGCGCCACTGATCGTGGGGCATTAGGTGTATGGGATTGGTTTTGTCAGGGCTACAAACGCATGAAGGCGGCGACCACCGTGACGGTGCACTTTTCTCGCTGCTCGATTGACTCCATCGTCTCCTGCGGTCGTACTCGATGCGAAGCACAGCGCAGTATTTGTAGGGGCTCAAAAAAAGAAAACTAAAACACTTCTCAAAAGCAAAAAACGAGTTAGAGGTGATTTCCAGAGTATTTTTATCCCGTGAATCTGAATACCACGTTCGTTTCCCCCGAAGAAGTAACTAAACACGAGAAAACACGAAAGACCTCGGACCAGTCGTGACGTCATACTATACTTCGTTTCACCTTCCGTCCAGACACAGCCGATGCTACAAGATTATATGACGAATCAGAGAGCGTCAAAAGGGCACCATCATGGTGTTCGTAATGGTTCTGTCTGTGTTTTTCATTGCTAAACCAATCATAAACAGAACAAGCCTAGTGATTTGCACTTTTGACGCTGCTTCATTGGTCCCGTTTCCTCGTAGCATCCGCTGCGTCTGGACGGAAGGTGAAACGAAGTATAGGATTTTCGGGCAGTCAAGCGCGTGTCACTCGTGTGGGCAGCGCGTGCCATTGCGAGCATGCTAGGTGTATTCCCCTGCACTGACACCAGTCGTGACGTCTCTTTCTGACCGTTTTTAGAAAAATAGCCCGAGTGCGTGCGCATAGCTAATTGATAGGCGCTGAAGATGCGCGAGAGCGGAGTTTCCGAAAACGCTGGACATGACGTCACGCCTTGGGAAGGAGGAGCTTCGGCGGTACTTTGAAAATAATTTTTCTACACCTTCCCCGCACCTAATTAAAAATATAATCGCAATATTCGTGATGCTGGAGGTCAAATGAATACAATTGATGAGTTTTTCCTTAAATACAGAACGGCTTCCCTTTCCCTTTAAGGAGGCGCCGAAATTATCCGCTAATTAGAGTTTAGTGGTCAAGATTTGTAGACGAGTTTGCTGGAGTAGGCGACAAAACCATGCAAATCCTCTTTCTCGAGAAAAGCGCTTTGTGGGCTTCATGAGACATGGGATTGCCAAACGCATGAAAAAAGATTACATTCACTACATAAAGTAATGTTGTGTGTGCCTGTCACTAATATCGTTGTTATCGTTGTTCTTTATCATCCAGCATGCTTAAATAATAATAATTTAATAACGTATAATATTTATTTATTTTGCTCCCCAGAGCCATAATGCGTTAATATGATGACGCAAACGTACGAGGCAGAACATTACAAAGGTTGCAGCTTGCCAAGCCACTGCTTGGTTTAAACGTCGTACGGAAGACTCACCATGTTCTGACTTCAAAGTTAATGCCGTCTCGTTTAAAATTTGTCGATATATTAGGTCTGCCTGCGCCATTTTCTTACACCACCTGAGACTGGGTGGAGAACGAGAAAAACCTAAAGCGGAAGAGAAAGAAATAGAACTTTGTTCCTTTCTCTTCTACTTTGAATTCTTCTCGTTCTCCACCCAGTCTCGGGAGGTTTAAGAAAATAATGGTAAATCTACACCAGCTCGTCCTCGGTCGACCAAGTTACTGTTTTATCTGCCTGCGCGCGTTAGTTACGTGCAATACTACGTTTTAAATTTGACCAAAAAACAAATGAAAGACGTTTACAACACCCTGTAACGCCGAATTAGAGCGCAGCTCTTGAGGAGGAGGAGTGAAGGGTACTGAGGGGAAGGTATACCCCTTCTCCCTCCTCACCTCCTCATCCTCCCTGCTACTCCTCCTCCCCTCCTCCCTCTTCTTCCTCCTCCTCTCATCATTCAAGCTCCTCCCCTCCTACTTCTCCCTCACCACCTCCCTCCTCTCCTTCTCCTCATCCCTCTTCCTCCCCTATTCCTCCCTCCTTCCCCTCCTCCTACCCTCCCCTCCTCCTCCCCTCCCCCGCGCGTTGCATCATGAGAAATGTCCCAAAATGCATCGCGCGGGACCCTCGTGACGTCACGAAGGTCCCGCGCGGTGCATTATGGGACATTTCCCATAATGCACCGCGCGGTTACGCTGACGGCGACGCCGACGCCACTCAAGCTGGAAATGGGCGCCTAAGAGCTGCGCTCTAAAAACTAGTCGTTCTAGCCTCGGTTCGATTGATATTTACTTGACTTGGTATTCATCGAGGTCTCTTTACTTACCTCGACCTAATGACAGAATTCCTCAATGGAGAAGGTGGTTTTTCTGAACAAATCATAATTAAATTAACTGCAAAAGGCTCGGTACCAAAAATAATATTGACAAGCGCCTTCTTCGTCGTTATGTTGCAGCTACGCATGTGGTGGTCATCGATGACGTCACTATCACAAACGCCAAGGTCGGTACAACGATGGTCTTCAGCTACAAGGGTCAACTAACGCAAAGCCTCAACGATTCCCCGTCGCTTAAGATGACCATGACGGAGATCAACGGGGGTGACCAAATCCCCTGCATTGACGACCTGGGATCATGGTGAGATACACCCAGCACATTAGGCAATCCCTCGTTGCTGTCTTCGAACAGTTATTCATTGATTCATTCGCTGCTTCAATAATTCATTTCTTCGTTCATTTGTTTATTGTATTTGCTCATGAAGAGCTAATGCCTCGGTAACGATGCACAACAGACATGACAAATGCCTCGGTCGGTATGAGACAGTAGCGTCTTTCGGTACCGACATTCCAGATTGAGAATCTGCGCTTGTGTCCAGGCGTGCTCTGTTCTTGTTTAGGCTCAGCCGAATGGGTAATCAGATTCGTAAAGCCAGTTAGAAAGGCTCAAACACGTAGGGCAAAAGGCAGTCTATTCTAATTAGAAGAATCGTAAGAATCAGGACAAGGTGTGCATTTGTGTCATACAGTTCCGGGTAGAACAACGTCCAAGAACGATTCAAAGAAACGTGAACATAATTAGCCCTGCGTTTCTGAAGCTCTCGGTGACTACGGCTCATGCAAATATTATTATGCAACTCGAGTTAATTAAACTGACAATAAACCGATCGCAGTCATATGGCTACCCCGGAACCCGCGCCGGAAATGCTGAGAGAGAGAGAAGGAAGGGACGTTTCGATCGCCGCGTTCGATTGGAATGTCTTATCCGGTTCTCAGCAGGCATTAAAAGTTCCGGTTTTAGTGGTTGTCGATGGTTTTCTTCTTTTGTTTATTAATATTCGCTTTACAGCTCTAATAAATATTAGGCGGAATCTTATATAAACAAATTATTACAATTTTCGAGCGCTTGTCACTCTGACAAAAAATGCTGAGTCATTGGGCCATGAACTCATGCGCGACGTCCGATATTCCACAAAAATAGAGCTACTGCGCATGCTCAAAACGTTCCCCACAGCCCAGTGGCAGCGCTTAGAACGTGAGCGTTGGAAGAGTCTACATAGTGACGCAGCGAAATCGATGGCTCTTTGAAGGGACTGCGTAAATGACTTACTGAACGTATCGAGCGAAACGTTTGCGCAGAGGGGACCGAAGAAAGTGCATCAAGGGTATAAAAATTTTACTGAACAAACTTAGCCACGTAAAATGTTGGGAATTCAAGATTTAAAATCCCTACCTACAGCGACCGTGTGCTAACGAACGGCGTCTGATTGACGAGACAACCGATAAATGTCGGCAGTGCTTCCCGCGTATACAGGTGGAGGTCGGCGTAAAGGCACTGAATACAGCATTTTTCGGCGTTAGCTTCAGTGATGACAGCACTGTTGTCGGTGGGTTGTTTCGCTGGTTTCCTCTTCGTTGAAGCGCACCTCTCCCAGCGTAGAATTGTGGGAGAGCCTGGAGGTCGCCGCCGAAACTCCGCCCGTCCACTCCCTGTACCAGAGAACAACCGTCACTCGCTCGTTGGGCGCAAAGCGCACCATGAAGATGACTTACATCCCAAAACAGCACGGGTGAAAGTTGCAGACAATAAAGGAAAGGCGGTAACAATCAGAAAGAGCAAAGCAGACGACGACATTGAGCCAAAAATAACTGTGGAAAAAAAACGCGAGACAACATATCCAACAACTCGCCCAACTTTCCATTCTAGTAAACATATCCTGGGCACTATTCTATGTGGCGAGACGTAGAGACCGGGACATCGACATCAGCTGCAAGTGGGCAGCGGCACGGCGTGGACCAATCTCACCAGGCGGCGATGTCCGGTCTCTTCGTCCCGTCGTGTAGAATATAGAGCCCCTGTTCTTGTTGTTCTTGATTTATATTCATTCTGTTTTGTGTTTCATTGGTAGAATATAAAAATCATGCACTGACAATTCGTGCAGAAAAAGAGCGCATCGCTTCTGTCTCAGAAACGTTGAGGGAGGCGTCCGTAGCGGTAGCCTGCGATAAAGTGCCTTCCTACAAACAATGCGTTTGTAGTAGGGCCGCTCAATCGTTCTTTCTATATCTTTTGAAGTGCGCGCAATCTGGTGTGAATCAGCTCGAGCGCGTAACCATAGATAATGCTTAGACGCCCTTTCACCGCACAAGTCATCCCAAGCAGCACAGATTTGGCCAATCATTGGCCAATGGCTGGAAATGGTCCTTTGGCCAGTGGCCAGACAGTGGCCAGCCATTGGCTCATGATTTGCCTTTCACTGGTTATTGGCCAATGGCCAGCCACTGGCTCATGATTGGCCTTTCACTGGCCATTGGCCAATGGTCACTAGCCATCAGCCATCGGCCAAGCGTTGGCCGATGAATGGCCAGTGTGTGGCCACTGGCCAAAGGACCATTTCCAGCCATTGGCCAATGATTGGCCAAATCTGTGCTACTGAGTTCGCCATCTCGTCAAGCGATGGCTCACTCGGTGGAACAAATGACGTCTTCACCCTGAGGCACACACATACATGTAGGCACCCTAGCCTGAGATCTTTCGTGACGCCATCTGTCGGCTGCTGCGGCAAGCAGGCGTCTTTCGTTAGCCAACGGCCTCCGTAGGTAGGTTTTACCTCTCCTGGCTCCCCTTTCTCTTCACCCCAATGTGCTCACATGCTTAACGCACATTCTTCGGCCACCTGTGAACAAAATCTTAGCTCAGTACATTCACAAACCGACTTGTGCGGTCCCTTCAAACAGCCATCGATCCCTTTGCTTCACTCTGTATAATCCATTCCAATGATCGTCTTTTGCGGGCTGCCATCTTTTGTTGACCGGGCTGTGCAACAGATTCTGAGCATGCGCAGTAGCTCTTTCCCGCGAAATATCGTTCACTGCGCGCGCGTCCGCCACCCAGTGAGAAGCGTTGGAATCTGGAGCGCAAGTTCGTCTGCTTCTTTTGCAGGGGTTGTGGCGACGTCAGAACGACGCCGAGCTCTGATTGGTTCTTATTCAAGAATAGTGTGTAGACCTCAAGGCAGCTTGCTTTGAGGTCTACCCACTAGCCTTTCAATCAAGGCCAATCAGAGCTCGGTGCCGTTCTGACGTCACAACAACCCCTGCAAAAGAAGCAGACGAACTTGCTCTCCGACGTGAAGCGACTGCGGTGGCACTGCTGTCGACCCGGCGCATGCGCGGACGCTTCACATTGCACGAATCTGGTTTCTGTCGTGTTCAGCATTTGCCCACACCGTGTGTGGGCAAATGCCGGCTTGTTTGTAAACAGCTTGTTGGTCCATAGACAGACAGCATTTGTACCATTGCCTCGCTCGTCCAACTAAACTTGTTGGGCCGCCTTCATACAGCGAGTACCAGCTCTGCGGCGGGACGTCCAAAGTGGAAAAGGAGATCAGCAAGCCCTGGAACGGCACGTGCCCAATCCCAGCAGGGAGCTACGATAGCAGCGCCTCCTTCGACATACCTTATCGGGCTATTCTCATCATAGGGGTAAGTTCCTAATCGTGCGAGAAAAAAAATACTTCGTACCCCGCGATTGCGCGCAAAGAGGCTCGAAACACGCGAAAGTTGCGTTCAGTGCACTTGACTGCCTCGTAATTCTGGAATCTTCGCAATGTTTCACCCATTGCAATACAAGTAGGTTTCCGTGTTTTCGGTGTTTATACCGATAAACTCCGAAAATTAGCCCTCGAGTTGGCTTTATCAAACTAGGGGGAAGCCAAAAAAACCTGGAGCTGTCCTTAAATAAGAAAAAAAAAACGAGCTTCGTGGAAAAAACACGCCGAAGACAAGTTAGGACTGCCGGTGTTATATTCGGTGTGCCGCCATAGATGCAGACGCTGGCTGCTGCCGATGTCGAGGCAGTAGATGTAGACGCGGTCGATTCAATTTTCACAGTACATATCGCACGCAGCGCACAATGAGCAGAGATGAAGTCCGAAACGCAAATGACGCGCCGGAGGCCGCGCCAGCAGCGCGCCATGTTTTCCTTTTGTTACACGGCGCTCCGGCGGTGACGTCACGCTCCCTCACTGCGCAGGCGCGGCGCCCCCGCCGGCTTCACGGTTTCCGTGACGAAGCAGCTGCGTTGCTGCGCTTTTCTTTGTGTTTTGTTAGGGGCGAAGCTCCTTAGGGTCTAGCCTTGTCCGTCCGTCCGTCCGTCCGGCGTCTGTGCTCACATCGATTGCCATCCCATCTAGCTGTCTTCTTAAAAAAGAAAAAATGTTTGCGCAGTCGACAGGATTCGAACCTGTGCGGGAAGACCCCAATGGATTTCTAGTCCATCGCCTTAACCACTCGGCCTCGACTGCGGGACGAGTAGGAGGCTCTGAGATGTGGTAATAACTCAAGAGCTGGGGATGTCATGGATGAAACGTTGCGTGTAGCCGCTCAACGTCTATACAGGTGAGGGTGCTGCGGTCGAATGCATATTTAATCGCGTTAAGCTTTGCATGCATTGGCTCAACGTTTATAAACGAGAGGGCGCTGCTGTCAAATGCTCAAATGCGTATATAACCACGTTCCATACCACACATTCTCTTTCTGACATGGATGAAAACGAACGAAAAGCTTGGCATGCTGCGGCTCAGCGTCTACGCAGACAGCAAGCTAAAAGCTGTAATAATGAAGTCGAAACGCAACCCGGAACTCAGCACTACCTATGAGCAATAAAAAAATCAGCACCATCAGCACTACCTATGAACAAAATCAGTATCATCAGCACCACCAGAGCTTCGCCCCAATCAACATCATTCACCACGATGAGATGCGGTCATTTTTTCTGAGGCGTGTCCGCTTTGACCTTGAGCGTCGCGTGCTTGATGACGTATTATTCTGGCCATCTTATGAGCACAACGCCGACGCCGCCTTTTCCCGTAATGGGACATATAAGGCTTTCGCCTTAATAAAACTTTTTTAAGGAGAAAGCCTTACTTGTCTCAGTACGAAAAAAGCGTCGGCGTTGTGCCCGAAAGATGGTCATAGAAATATGTCATCAAGGTCAAAGCGGACGTTCCTCAAAAATAAAACACAAAGAAAATTACAGCAGCACAGATACTGCGTCACAGAGGGCGGCGGGGGCACTCAAGCTCAAAGCGGACGCGCTTCAGAAATCAAACACAAAGAAAAGCACAGCCACGCAGATGCTTCGTCACGGAAGCCGTAGGGAAGCCGGCGGGGTTTGTCGCGCCTGCGCACTGGGGGAGCGTGACATCACCACCGGAGCGCCGTGTGGAAAAGGAGGACGTGGCGCGCTGCAATGTAGGAATGTGCTGCGTGTAAGAATGTTTTCGCATTCCTGTACGTAAGCAGTCTTCAGTGTCTCTGTTGAATTTTCTATACTCCGTTTCAGATTAGGTCCGACCGCCTCCAGCGCTTCGATTCGATGGAGCCGATCAAGTAGAGTTAAAAGTGCATCGTCACGGCGCGTTCGTCGTCTTTGCGCGTTTGCTGTCATCCCCGACTAATACCCCTGTCAGACGGGCACCTTGAATGTCATTTACGCTAAAGGACTTTAGGATTTTCTAATGACGTTTAAGTCGTGTCGTGTCAGACGGGCAACTCAAATGTCATTTAGGTGATGTCTATCACGATAGCGGTCTGTTGTTAACCCGGCAAACTAGTGTTTATTTTATTGTTTACTAAGTAAATAAAATGTAATGAATTCTCAGAACATAGAATTCAAACACGGTGATGAAAACTAAGTACACGTTTTGACGGAGACAAGGTGTTTTGTGGCAACTATGACACGACGTCAGCAATCCCAAGTAATCCGTAGCCGTAGCCGTTCCGCCGCTTGGCTCGTCTCACGGTGGCTCGTCTGCTTCGGAACTCCGTGCATCTTGCTCGCCGTTGTTCCTCGCGCTCTTTCGTTCTTCGCCGGATTCGTATACCCCGTTGACGTTTACGTCTGCGATTGATTCAAGCGAAGGCCGTGACCCTGTAGCGATGGAGCCTGGTGACGACAATGATCGTAGTGCGATGGATCCGTAACTGCCGGAACGTCGAATCGCGTTCCTGACGCGCAACTGAGACCGCGAGTATATTAAACAAATATATCGCAAAAGGTGTGCGAGATATACACGTTATAAGCATTTTTTTCTAAAAATAATTGCTACAAGCATTGTTTTCAATTGTATTTATATTATTTATAATGTTTTATTTCAATTCGCGGAACTTGTGCTGACCGCTGTTGACGAGACTACACATTTACGAGCCGTAAATGAGTTTGGGAGAACTCAGTTGAGCTCGAATGTCATTTAAGTCAAATGTCATTTGAGTTGCCGTGTGACACTGCCTAAATGACATTTACACTGAATGTCATTTGGGGTAAATGTCATTTGAGGTGCCCGTCTGACAGGGTATAAATCAATCGTGCACAGCAAATGCTGCATAATACTGTTGTTGTTTTGTTGTTTTTTGTGTACGTAACTGGTTTTGTCAGTGATGACAGCAAACGCACAAAGACGCCGAATGCCGTGACGATGCCCTTTGAACTCTACTTGATTGGCTCCATCGAATCGAAGCGTTGGAGGCGGTCAGACTAATCTGAAACCAAGTATAGTTTTATTTTGCGCTGACGATCGGAGCGCAGCCGCACTGAACTGTACGCGAGGCGTGTTTTTTTCTTCGTAAACCATTATCTCGTTCCCTGGAGCTCTTATCAGTCCTAAAATACGATTTCGGTGTAATTGGGTCCCCTGCATGCACCCTGGAGGTTGAACAACGCACGTATCCTGGCTTCATCTACATACGCGCCAATAGTTACCCTTTTGTTTTTTCATACACCAACGATTGTTACCGAAAAATATTAAGTTTGTGGGAAAAAAAAGTAAGTCCCAAATATGAAATAAATAATCCCCAAAACACGGAACCCTAACTCCGGGAATCACCTCAGGTGTGAACCCCCCCCCCCTTCCCAATCTTTATAAAAAAATGGCGTCCCCACACAACTCAAAACGAACGCACCAGTTTTCTGGTGTCACGAAAACGAGGGGGCACCGTCAGGACTCACAGCCCGAAATTGGTGTCCAAAAATTACATGGCGTTATTCAGTTCCCAAATATTTTTTTTAGAAATGTTGTTTCACGTCATATTATTTGGCAATCAATCATGCTCTCAAATGTAAAAGCTAGTACAGACCTAACTAGAATGTGGTTCTTTTTTTACTCTTGCTGTTTTGTTTTTGTTTTTATGTATGCCACTGTTTTCAGATGCACCTTTCTTTCCAGATTTGTTGAATGTCTTTCTTGCATGCAGAATGTTCTATATGAATATTCGTTCTTGTATTGTATCCCCTTATGTAATGCCTCTACCGGGGCCATTGAGGGATAATAAATGAATGAAAGAATGAATGAATGAGAAAAACCAAGCTTTGCTTAATACCCAATATCGCTCAGCACATTGAACACTAAACAGGGCGTTGTTGTTTTTGTTTCCATAGGAGAAATCTCTTGTTCAGTTCTTATGCTTAAATGTAACGAACTATGGCTCCTGGGTCTTAAGGATTCTTTCTATTCTAGATTTTGGCAGAGAGTATCATAGCCATGTCTTGTATTGGATTCCAACCCAATTCGAGACCTGAATATAAGATGATGATAAGATATGATTACAATTGAATCCAGTTCAATATTTGACTATGAGGCTCGCAACGTTCTTAGGACTATCCGCTGACAAGCTCCACAGAAGAGCGGCTTTCGAAAACTATTATTTTTGGTTACCTGCACGCGAGCCGGAACGTGCGTATAGCGTTCGTAGCGCCACTGGCGACAACGTCTTCCCTTATTAGGACCGGAGAGGCTAAAACCCGTTTTAAGCCTTTCGTGGATGCTTGCGACCGGCTCCGCAGCGGGAGCATCTCGCTAAGGCCGATAGTCGCATTACGGCCGAGAGTGCATTAAGGCCGAGAGGGGCGAAAGGGCCGGGGGTGGCTTTGAGGCCGAATGGGGCATAACGGCTGAGAACTGCATTAAGGCCGATAGTCTCTGAATGAGCTGGTGTGGCCGCCTTCTCGGGGGTCGCGTTGTGGTTGACGACTTTAGTTGCCACCAAATAAGATAGATGGCGCCACATTGAGCATGGCGGATGAAATTAACATATTTTCAGTCTCGTCAATCGCCGTGGTCTCTTCTCAGATTACAATGATTGGCGCTCCGAATACTGTAAACTACTTAATTTTCGAGAGGACCTAATTTTCGCCAATCGCCTACAATTCGCGAAAAATAGGTCCCGCGAACAATTCCGTTAAAATGTAAACACATTAGAATCTATATTGAGATCTTACCGCGTCGCGAAAATTAGAACCCGCAAATTATTCCAAAACTCCAGCTTTGACCTAATCGCGAAAAATAAGTCGTTTACAATATTCTGCGGGAAAGTAAACTTATGACATTTTTAAGAGTGTATCTGTCGGTGACTGCAAATACTGCGGTTTTGGGTTTGTTTTCACCCTTCACGGCCGGCACCAGTCGGTACGCCGGCCTTGCCTATCCGAATTTTTCATTTATTTATTTGCTTTTCTGCGCTTTATCATTTCTTATTCGTTTGATCAGTAGTTCCTTCATCTGCATATTTGGATTATGTACACACACGCACACGTATTTCCAAATAAATGCTATGAATTTAGGGCGCCTTTTTGGTATAACATTCCTATATTTTAATCATCGGCTTTTTAAGAGTTCAGTGAAACATTTATTGTGTCTTTTCAAATTTCAGCACTTTAACTAAATTAGTTATGTCTCTGATTCTACCGGGCGGCTACGAAAACGATGAGTGAGGTTGATTTTAGAATTTTATTTTCAATCTTTTTTTACAGCGAAACGTTGAAGAAAACACATACTAGGAAATATGAAAAACACATGAGCCATCAGAATGTCAGAACATGACAATTAACTCACCGTCGGAGTGCATTCTTGCCTTGAAGAAGTGTCACGTGCTTCGTTCCGTCTCTCTAATTGGCTCACGAGGGCATAGCCTTCGCCCTTTGCTAAAAAATGATGACACGGAGTGTAGCAAAAAAGAAAAGCTAGTCGAAACGGTCAAAGCGCTACATGTTTAATTAATCGTAAAGGATAAAGCAATAAAACCAAAAACGCAGAATTTGCCGTCACCGAGATACAATGTGCACTGACAAATAAAATAAATATGTGGCGCCATCTATCTTATTTGGTGGCAACTAAAGTCATCAACCACAACGCGACCCCCGAGAAGGCGGCCACACTAGCCCATTCAGAGACTATCGGCCTTAATGCAGTTCTCGGCCGTTATGCCCTATTCGGCCTCAAAGCCACTCCCGGCCCTTCCGCTCCTCTCGGCCGTAATGCACTCTCGGCCGTAATGCGACTATCGGCCGAAATGACAGTGACCCTCTGCAGCAGCGCAAAATGTTCGTAAGCCCTCACAAAAAGGCTTTGAAACCAGTATTGTCTCAGTCGGTCGGAGTCAAACGCAAGTGTGTGAACGGAACTTTAGATTCTCGGAAGGCCGTGCAGAAGGCTACAAGGCTTGTGTCTTCCCTTCTTCCCCCCAAAAAAGCGTTTTTCACCAGGTTTCGCCAGAATAGGGAGTTTTCGGTAGATCGTTTTCCCCACTCCCCTACGCTCTCCGCAACGAAGACGCTGCTACCGCGCATGCGCGCCGCTGGCCTTGACTGCAGAGTTCCGTATATCGTAGTGGGTTGCGGAGAGCGTTGCGGGACGGAAGAGACGATCCCCGAAACTTCCCTAATAGGTTTTGAAGCGCGGGTGCTTGGAAGCGAGTATACACATGCACAATGTACAAAGAGTGTACTTTTTTCTCTTTTTCTCATTTCTCTTTTTCTTTCTCTCTCTCTCTCTCTCTCTCTTCTTCTTCTTCTTTGTCTCTTGGTCTTTATTTACCCGTAATTGAGACGTTTCCCGCACTTGAGTTGGCAGTGGTCCTTATGTTTGTTTGTTTTTAGAGCTCGTGAGAGCTACACTGCGCTGATCGATGTCATCTCGGAAACCATGAAGATTGAACTGTAAATAATAACTTAAATGCCAGAGCAACTCCTCGTCATTTATTTTTGGTTTTGAGTAATTTCAATGGGTATTTGTACTTTTATATTAGAAAAATGGCATCTGAACCGGGAAATGGTTTTAGTTTGTTGCATTACCTCAGCTCCGCCAGCGAGGATTGCGGAAAACATAATCGGCTAAAGATTCATGAGTAAGTGATTTGTTATTCAAGTGATATCATCAAGGCAACATGCAGGTAAAGCACATGTCCCGGGAGGAGTGCAGGCCTCAGATAATAATTCGCACGAAAGTGTTTGCGTAATTGCTTTTTCGTTTGTTTGTTATTATTTTTATTTTTCTTGTTTTTTTTTGTGTGTGTTTTCTATGGAAATACGCGTTTGTGTGAAATTTATATTTGACTGTTCTTTTTTTCTTCAGGATGGCAACCTCCACATCAAACTGGAGATAATCAATGGCGGGATTTCTGTAGAGTGCATTGAGTTTGACCTCAGAGTGTATGAGGTGTGAACGCCACTTAAGACTGCTGGTTGGCGTCAGTCCAATCTGTCCAGGTGAACTTGCTACGACGTCTGGCGAATAAAGGACAAAATAAAAAATAGACAGCCTTTCATATGCCCTTTTTTTACTCCATGAAAAAATAGATCAATCAACAAATTCACAAATTAATCAGATTTATTATATCTTCAAAGAATTGCCCTCAATACTCCTCTTGAGATGACACGTGGCGTTAAACACCAAACGGGTCACCTGACCAAGAAGACAAACATTCGGTGGCTCTAGCACGTTTTTCTAAAGAGAACCGATCATTAGCGGATTCGAGACTCACACATCTTGCCCAAATGTTGTTTCTTTGTTTAGTTTTTGCAGAAGAAGCGGACGCGCTAGTGAGTAATTCGACTTTTCTTTCGTGTTCATACGATTATTCTTCCCTAAAGATGTACTAAAATAATCCTGCCCTCTACGTTTTAGGGTACATACAGCAAACCTGCGTGCTTCAGAAATTAAAAGGGCACAGAGTATCACGTGCTTCCTGTTTCCTTATTAGTAGAAACGCAGACGAATTCGTATAGAATTCCCTTGTTTGTGGCAATGCCGTGTTCTCCCCGTCGAGCTGAAAAATGCTTTGATTAGAAGGCCTGCCTTCAATCATATTACTATAATTAGATGACTGCTTCTGAAACCGAGGGGCTGGGTTATTTGCTTCGTATGCTTAGCGATTCGTTCTTCGGCCTTTTGACCGGTTGATGCCGCCATTTTATTGGCTGAGGAAGGATAAAAAGATGTCTGGGAATCGCCACGCATTTCTTTCAAGCTGTGAATGACGAAGACGACGCGTGGTTCGCCGAACGTTCTCAGCGTAAGCTCATGCTTATAAACTCTGGCTTGTTGCCTAATCGCCAGTTTCCGACTTAGACAAAGTCTTACTTACGCAAAGTGTACCTTAAATCCGAGTCCCTTAAAACCTCTTAAAAGTCCTTTTCGACGAGGTAGCACACTGGCGCCATCTATCGAGTAGAATGGAACACTTGGAATTTCCGAATAATTTTTTGCTGCCTCTTTTTTTCTTTTTTGGTTTGGAAAACTTTTGTCAATTGTATAAAGAACCATATCTGATAGATAGTACGTGCAGTTGATCTCGCGAATATCACCAAACCTTTGCTCTAGTGAAATGCAGTTCCAGGAAACGGAACAAATGGTCTTGAAACAAAAGGTCCCGGAATAAATTGTCCCGGAACAAATGGTCCCGGAACTAATGGTCCCAAGTACAATCTAGGAAAAAGTGGTCCCAGATAAATATCGCCAATGTGGGTTCTGCGTTTTAGGATAAATGTGATAAAATCCATAACACTCGCCGGTAAAAATTTTACGGATTCCAATTTATACGAAAAGCTCCGAATTTCGAGGCTGCCGGTCGCACGAAGTCGTGCGGTTTTTTTATACTTTTCTGGAAAGCTCAGAAATGTTTTCGGCTGATATTCTTTTTTGTTTCAACTTTTGTGCTGCAAGCGTCATAAAATAATATATTTTGAACCCATACAAAAAACTAAGTTAGGTTAGCAAACATCTAACGACAATAGTCGAACGGGGCTCGCTTATATAAATATAGTGCTCAAAAATACTGCTATATAAAAATACTGATAAAAAACAACTGCGAGGCATGTAACCGGAAATTCAGCGGCATAGTCGGGCATAGCCATCAAACAGTTTGGATGGCGATCGACGCTCTACGAGCGGAAGCTTCATCTGTCTCCGGAAAAATTGCTCAGGAGTCTGTCGGAGCACCACTGAAGAAGAGAACAAAAACAGCGCCGGTCCAGATGCAGCGCCGACTGCAGACTCTCACCACCCAGTACGATCAGGGAGCAAAGACAATGGAGGAATTCCTTTGACGTGTCAGCCGCATCGTTCGGTTTTCAACACCAAGTGTAAGATGTTGTGCACGTGCCACGTCCATAAATGTCTTATCAATAAATCGTATAATGTCTGAACATCTTGTCGTGAAATATATTTTAACCTAGGTAGTGCAGTTGCTGATCTGGTTAGAGAGACATGGAGGTACACTAAATGTGCGTGGAATCCTAATGCACCTATAAAAGCATCGAGCTCCGCTCGTTATGTGTGCTACCACCATGCGTCATGTTGAGATGGAAGTAATTCGAGTTTCATGGCTTCAACAGTATGACTAGGGCTACTCATTTTTTGTTTCTAAAGAGCTTACTGATATCATAAATATCCTAAAGCCACTTGTATGAAAATAGTAATAACTCCTATATTATCGTATAATGTCATTAATTAGCAGTATGAACATAACTGTTGGACAGTATTCATATCGAAAATATTCTGACGATTTTGAAAAAAAAATTAAGTTCAATACCCAACCACTTTCTTCGAAGTAATCGGCCTCAAAATACAGACGAGATCCTTCATTCCACCAGAAAATCACTGACTGTATAACGGATGAAATATATTACGTGTTATATCTTAGTTTCAAAACAATCTTCTTACGGGACCATTTTTTCCTACCTTGGACTTGGGGCCATTAGTTCCGGGACCCTTTGTTCCGGACCATTTGTTCCGGACCATTTGTTCCGGGACCATTTGTTTCGGGACCATTACTTTTGGGACCATTAGTTCCGGGACCATTTTGTTCCTACACCCAAAATGTCCATCGAGTCAAAGCATTTATCGATACGAAATGTCCAATCATGTCAAAATGTCCATCGAGTCAAAATGTCCATCGAGACGAAATGTCACAATACGGTCAAAATGTTTAACGAGACGAAATGTCTATCCACGCCAATATGGCAATTTCATAATGCTTAATCCTGGTTTAATGACTGCCCACTCACCGCTGTGGTGCCTTCAAGGTTCCGTTTAACACAAAGGCGCTAAATTCTTTAGCTTTCTTTTGAGTCGGCCAAGGTCAGTAGAGGCAGCGGCGTAGACTTTCCATTTTCCCGGGGGGGGGGGGGGGGGAAAGGCTGAGAAGTTTTCGGGGGGGGGGGGTGCTGCGCGTTACCTTCTCGCCAGAACTGGAGATTGAAGCTAACGAAAGCACGCTGGGATTCCATTTCCCATGTATTTTGTCAATAAAGGCAACGTGGACGTTATTTTGTTTACATGCGACTACTAGAAGCTCGTTACATGGCACGTAAACAGCGTCTCGGTGAGGATCATGGCCCGGGCCCGGGGGGAGGGGGGGGAGCAGAGACCCCGCGGATCTCACCAGGGGGGCACGAGCCCTGATGCTCCCCCGTAGTCTACGCCTATGAGTAGAGGCACCATCTTGCTCCAAGGATTTGGCCCCACTGTAGGGGACAGTGCGTCTGATCGGCCGGTGACCCCGTTTAACAGAAAAGGTGCTTTCGGTACCACAAGATTCGACCTGGTTTGCGCACGGTCTGCCTTATTTAAGAATGCTACATAGAAATGGTTCAGAACAAGTATCTCGCTTCCTCAAGGAACAAGTAGCAACAACCTGCTCAAGAACATCTGGGGGAAGTTTGGCAAACGAGGGCTTAGGACAACAAAGAACGTGGAGGGATGCACAGCGGTCTGCTTAGCCGCCTGCCGAGCAGACATCCCGACTTGGCAAAGTTTCTACAATTCCTGAAGTCGGCTCATCAAGCAGCGCAAAACAGGATTCAAACGCTACCGCTTGACCCTCTGGCCGTGGCTCAGCCGCAATCGTGCACCTCATCCAAACCAGAAACAGAAGACTGCACCAGGATATGGACGCCTTCACAACTTGCATCGGTTATCACCCGCCCACGTTTCTTGATGTTCGTAATTACATCAACAAATTTGCCAGCAATGGTGCGCTCCCACTCTCACATTGAGCTGACTAACGGCGTTTGAAAAAAGGCGACACTATTTTTGCTTGCGTGGGATAAACAGACTCGTAATAAACCACTGTGTCATTTTAATCCGTTTCATGGTGTATACACGCAGTATGGTGTGATTCTTACGCTAAGAATACTTACTATGAAAGCTCTTGCAACCCTGTCTGATGTTGCGCATATAAAGTATATGATCGAGTTAGATATGAATGGCAACGCGCGAAAAACTGCTAGAGGCACAGAATTCACCGACCCTCGTCTTAGGCCTGGGGTAGCAGTGACTAACTCTGACAAGGCTGCAGTCATCTGTCCCCTTTATCGAGGGAAGAAAGCTAGGATGGCAGCGAAAAAAGGATGCGATGCCGAATCTGAAGCAGGCTGGGTTCCTTCATAGACACTGCATGTGCTCACCATGTTCAGAGTAAAGATTCGGAGCGAACGACTAAAACAAGGTGGTGACAAATGCACGTGTAATGAGTAGGACACAGGCGTTTTTTGTTGTTGTTTTTCGTTCGTGTCTTTTTGCGCTTTTCATTCCTTTGGGTTATAAACCAACTAGCGTGTCCAATTTTTTAGTTAGCGCTATTTTATCTTTGCTTCGATCGTCTTCCTAATCATCATCCTAATTACAAAATGTATTATCTCATTTGCTGACATTATTCACAACTTTTAATTGTGTCGCCTTAGGTGTAACCTAATTTGCATGGTCTTAAGGAACCCCGTTTTAAGCATCGTAAAAATAAGCTTCATATCGCGGTGAGCCTCAACTCCGCAAGAATATAACTTCAGCGGCTGGTGCAAGGAACCCAAGTTTTCAGAACATAGCGTAGTTTGATTCATTTTAGGCAATGCTCTGGAATTTTTAGTGCTGAAATGGTGGCCAACAGTGCTCGTGCATACATGAAGATGAATTGCGTCCGTTACCGAGAACGCGCCCCATTTGTTCATTAAAATTATTAAAAAATCACCCACAAACTTTTAATTAGAGCCCTATTCTGGAATTTGGCATTTTCTTTCAACCATTAGGGTTAAATATTAGCGGATTTTCAACGTTCGCAACGTATATTAGATTTTTTTTGTGTGTGTGAATATAAAATATTCTGTTCTCTCCAAAACAAAAGTTAGTTCGATTTCCGCAAGCTGTCACATTACTACCGTTTTAACGAAAACCCGGGGCGCGTGTCAGTATTCGGAATATCTAAACACATCCCTCAGCACCTTGAAGTGTCAGAGTCTGGGTCAACGATTCAAGATGTTCAATGGGTCAAAATGTCCATCTGGTCAAAGCGTCCACCAGTCGAAATGTCCAATCGGGTCACACTGTCCAACGAGTCAAAATGTCCAACGAGACAAAATATCCAACCAGGTCAAAATGTCCAACGAGACGAAATGTCCATCGAGGCGAACTTTCTAATAGTGGACATTTTGACCTAATGGACATTTTGTCTCGTTGGAAATTCTGACGTGGAATTCTACAAAACCACCGAGCACCTTGTTTTTGCCGGTAGCGCGCACAACACTCATCCACATCACAAAACAAACTAAGTGAGCCACTTTCAAGTCCCCCAGGGAGGAATAGTTCGAAAACGATTCCTCCTTCAGCCCCAGTATCGAGTTAAAATCATGGTGAATTTTCACCCGCTTGCTTACGCACTGACCGTAATTTTATTTTTTAGAGCGCAGCTCTTAGGCGCCCGTTTCGGGCTTGAGCGGCGTCGGCGTCGCCGTCGCCGTCGCCGTCGCCGTCGGCGTAACCGTCTGAGGTCACTGACCCCAGGTCACGTGACCCCCAGGTCACGTGGTCCCCAGGTCACGGGCCAGGTCACGTGGTCCCCCAGGTCACGTGGTCCCCCAGGTCACGTGGTCCCCCCAGGTCACGTGATCCCTGGTCACGTGACCCCCGAGGTCACGTGATGATGATGACGATGACGATGCGGATGCCGATGACGTCATCAGTGACGTCACTGATGACGTCATCGGCATCCGCATCGTCATCGTCATCATCACTGATGACGTCGTCAGTGACGTCACATCGGGGTCACGTGACCCCGATGACTCCCCGAGGTCACGTGGTCCCCCAGGTCACGTGGTCCCCACGTCACGTAGTCCCCCAGGTCACGTGGTCCCCCAGGTCACGTGGTCCCCAGGTCACGTGATCTCTGGTCACGTGACCCCCGAGGTCACGTGATGATGATGACGATGACGATGCGGATGCCGATGACGTCATCAGTGACGTCACTGATGACGTCATCGGCATCCGCATCGTCATCATCACTGATGACGTCGTCAGTGACGTCACTGAGGACGTCATCGGCATCCGCATCGTCATCGTCATCATCACTGATGACGTCATCAGTGACGTCACTGATGACGTCATCGGCATCCGCATCGTCATCGTCATCATCATTGATGGCGTCATCAGTGACGTCAAGTGACCCACCCTGAGGCCATGTGACCCCTCCCCCCTTCCCCCGTGGTCACTTGCCCCCCCCCGTACCCTCCCCCTCCTCCTCCTCAAGAGCTGCGCTCTAATTCGGCGTTACACGGAGTTGTAAACGGCTTCCACTTTTTCCTCCTCCTTTTGCACAAAGATTTTTCGAAATCCCGATACCTCTGAAGAATGATGGCATACAATTTTGCAAACCCGTTCCTCCCTGTGGCATAGCACTCCAATATTAAATTGGCAGAGTTAAAAACCATTATTGTATAAGCGTCTGCCACTTTAATACAAAAATAGCGATCGTGCCAAATCGCTCACGCATATCTTATCACAAAAAACAGTTCACCCGTTCACCTTGATAATAACAAATAATACAGCCTAATAATAATTGGGTCTGGGTGACAACTTGTAACCCCTGTTTTGTTGCATATATCTGATTCCCCTTTGAAGGCAAGACTGATTCCTTTACAATACTGTATTTGCTCGAGTAATAGCCGCAATCCCCGTGCTGCGCGGGAAAGCAGACCCACAGGTCTTGTTCATAAGGAGTGCGGCTATTACTGGAGAAAATGAATGATAATTCATATATGCATTCTCTCAGCGCCGATATTGTCTCTCGACTTGACTGCAAGCAAATTAAAGTAAACAATAAACCGGTCGAAGATCCAGGTCCATATTACCAAAACGGCTCGCCTTTTTTTTATTATTTAGTAATGCCAGTTGACACATCGACGTACGCAGGCCTTAGATATTTCAGTGCACACATATACCTTTGTCTTAAACTAAGTCCTGGAAAGGTGCCTTAGTCCAGACCTTTTCTCCTCCATTCAATCATATGTTCAATTGTGTTTCCGAATGATCAAGGAATGGGCGGCTGTTTGACCGCCTTGACTTCCTTTTGCCCCGCAGGGTGTAGCCTTGCTTTAAAACTTCCTGGAAGACACGTCACAAAACACCAATATAAAAATTTGCATAAAACCATCTGCAGACCTCGCTCTGGACCTGTTACGGCCATTAAGACACCATATTTTCCTTTCACCAGGACTCTATAATTCAATCACTCTTGTGCGTTTGGGCTTGAGCTCTTAAGTAATCAAATCTGAAACCAGAAGGTAGAATGTCATCAACATGGGCTTACGTAAGTACTTTTTTAGAGGCGAAGCTCCTTAGGGGCTAAGCCATCTCCGTCCGTCCATCCGTCCGGCGCCGGTGCTCGTGCTCGTGCTCGTGATCTCACGTGCTCGTGTAGGGAAAAAAATAATAAAAAAATGATGAAAAAAGAAAACAAATTATGTTTGCGCTGTCGACAGGATTTGAACCTGTGCGGGGAGACCCCAATGGATTTCTAGTCCATCACCTTAATTACTCGGCCACGACTGCGGGACGAGTAGGGGCTCTCAGATGTGGTAGTAACTCAAGAGCTGGGAATGTCATTGATGAAACGTTGCATGCAGCCGCTCAACGTCTATACAGGAGAGGGCGCTGCGGTCAAATGCGTATATAATCGCGTTAAACTTTGCATGCATTGGCTCAACGTTTATAGACGAAGGGTGCTACGGTCAAATGCTCAAATGCGCATATAACCACGTTCTATACCACACATTCTCTTTCGGACATGGATGCAAACGAACGAAAGGCTCGGCATGCTGCGGCTCAGCGTCTACGCAGACAAGCACCACCAGAGCTTCGCCCCAACCGACATCATTCACCACGTGGAGATGCGGTCAATTTTTTGTTTTTGTTTCTCGGGCTAATGAAAAAGACATCTAACACATATACCAAAGTGATGAAACAAGTTTGTAAATTGTTTTCTTCGTGAAGAGAAACAGTTCTATACTCAGCTTCAAATATTTTGTGCTGCGTTGTCTAGGCTAGCGTAGATTCCGCAGCAATCCAACGCAACTTTTTCGCAAAAGAGCGAGTGAAATGAGACGCAAGACAAAAGCAGACTTGTACGTAACGCATTACAAGTAACTCGTTACTTCTATTCAGTTACAATTTTCGGTCATGAAGTAACAACTTCATTTCTTCTCAAGAGAAGAAACGTATAGACTTTTTCATTTCAGTAATTGCCTGACCGGCGGGTAGAGGGCGCTGGCGCACTCGCCGCCATTGGGTTGCTTCAATTTGGTTGGTTTCGGTTTCGACGTGCACGCGATCGTGTGGCCGTTTCGGGCTGTTTTCGCTTAGTTTTGCGATATAAATTTTTTTCTTGTAGCGCACAGCGAATTAAACAATAGTGCTGAGCCACTTGGCAAACCACGCAGTGGTTTCGAGCCTAAATTGCGATCTTTTTAACGAAGACCATATGCATCTGATTACGTCCATCGTTAATTTCGGCCAGGTTCGGCGGTGAAACAACTGCGTTGATGCAAAGCGAGGATTACCATTGCCCACGGCCGTACCCGCAAACACTAGTCTCCAGAAGAAAAATAAAATAAAGAGCAGGACAAGCTCCGCCTGCAGCACGCGCTCATTGCCTGCCGCCGTGCTTTGGCTGCGCGTGCACCGAGCGGTACGGAAGGTAGATAGCTCGCGCTCAAGTCAGAGCTGCTACTGCTAACCTTATATTGCAACAGACTATAATGCATGAGTGCTTAGCGAAAAAGCAGGTCGATAACATGACTAACAATCTGCTAAATCACCAAGAACAGTTGAACTGACAAGTTTACGGCTCGATGTTTGGTTTTCCTATATCTCTAACTTTTTCTGAACCTCGCAGACTGGAAAAGTCTCCTATAATGACGTAGATAAAACAAAAGGAAGTGATATCGTCACGGCTTGTTTTATTTAAAGAAATTAAGCTATTGAGAAATATTTCTGACAGACCAACCTAGGCTGAATAGAAAATTTATTAAAGTGAAGTACTCATTAACAGCTTTTCAATGTATTGGCCTTATGAAATAGACTATTTTTTATATGGACATTTGCTTACGACGTTCTTAAAGTATGAGAATAGATAGATAAGTGAATATCATACTTTAAATGAAGTCTGATATTTATCTTCCGTATAACTTGCCAAATGAAGTAAAAGAGCACAAAAGGAGTGATCTCTGGCAAATTTGGCTGAAATCGAACCCCAGGCGCCACCCTGAGGACCAGTGTAGAAAGCTGTTTACTGGTTTGAACCGACCCGCTTTGCACATTTTGGCGTCGCCAGCTACTGAAAGTAAATCCCTATTTGCCGTCGACAACGCTGCACTCAAGTTATTTTCATGCAGAAGAATTCTTTTCGGCGTCACATATTGTGAACCCCAGGCACCATCGAGCTGTCTGTGGCCGTTTCTTACGCGGGGAGTCCCAATCTTTGTGTTGAAATGAATTAATTGAAACTGCATGGTTATCCTAAAAAAAGAGCTCTTAAGCATCTGATAGACTATGGATGGGACCAAGCACGGCATAGAATTTCGTAGAATTCATAAATAAACCGATCAAGCGAATGCTTATATCGCACACGCGATTACGAACGTCAAACAGATATAGGTGTGATATTGTGAACAAACAAGTTGCCTAATCTTGACGTACAATTATTTCCAGCATAAAAAATAATTAAAGTTAAACGTTTGTTCCCGCTTCTTGTCCACAAGTTCCCCTGTGTAATCAAAAGAAACTGTTTTCGATCTGTTGTAACTACAAAACACCATGCTTCCAAGAAAAACACGTGGCTAATTACGCTGAGTATTTTTGTTTCCTTCCTTGAGACCCTAAATGGGCACTTATATATGTAATAAAATTGGGCCTCCTATTGCGAATGTTCGCCCTTATTAGTAAGCAAACCTGAGTTCTCATAAGTTATTGGTATTCGAACCCTCGGGCTCTCATAAAGTCATATATGTACTCAATGTGCGCAAGTGATAACGCTGATTCCTGTTCCCATATAGCCTTTTCACACGTATCCCACACGCCGACGGTAAAAATAGTCAAAACGTGTTACAAAATTAATTACAGAAGTTGCGCACATAATCATGGAATATCAATTACATGGTAAGTATAAGTATCAGAGTACACTTTACGAAGTAAGGCAAGAGACTTGGTGAAACGCGACGAAAAACACGAATTCAACGCATCTGCCAAGGCGCCGAAGGGAGAGTGGAGCGACGAGTTGAAGCAACACTTCCTAGAAGACAAGGCCGTAGCGCTCTTCTCGTGACGTCGCGAAGGAAGGCCATCGGGGCGCGCGTCGAAGCGAAGGCAACGCGCGTGGATCGACCGTCGTAACGCGCTTTTAGTCACATACGCGTGTCTTATTAGCTAAAATGAAAGCTGCACATAGCAATGGGTCTCGAAAATATTGTATTACACGGGCAAAATATTACACCGCTAAATAATCGGGATGAAATGGTACGGGGTAGGCGTATAAGAGAAAACATTGAGCCACGCAATAATTGCTGTAGGAATGCTTACTTTACACAGAAATACTTCGACAAAATTGCGAGACACGCAGTGATTGGATACAGCAAAACAGATCACAGTTAAAAATCAGGTAGACGTAGTCAACGCGGACACGGCTAGACAAGTGTCACTTAGGATTATGTAAGCGATGTTATCGCGTGCAGTGACTGAATTCTTGCATCATATCCCGGCCACATGGCAAAAGTAATGTAATTTCGATCGAATGAATTTATGGGGTTGACAAATCAGCTTGCGACGCTCGTATAATCACTCAAGACCGCGAGCTGATTCAGTCCCATATCATTTAATAAAAATATATGAACTTTTACGTGTGGCAGTGGTACTAAACTTACTATTTACAGTCAACTAATTTACTTCTCCCTATGGGCTCGAGCTGCCTTAGAACAAAATATCTTATTTTGTATACAATAATACTATTACCTTAATACAGTTAAGATTCTAGTATAAAAGTGGTAAAGGCAATAAAATAGCATTAGTATAAATAAACACATAAGCACAAACAACGCACTTTGTATAATCACACAAAATTGTTATTCACCTTCCAGTGAAAACTAGGATATTACCACGCATATTTACAAATGTCGACGCAACCGCACATGGACAACGACGAACAAGATGCCATTCTGTCAGGAAAAACAAAAAAGAAAAAACAACCCGACTGCAGCACTTTACTCGCGTCCCACATTATTAAGAAAGCCCGTAAATAAGTTGTTACTCACCTGTCGATCGTATCCACACGTCCCACAATAGCCGTGGCGAAAACATTTGAACACGAACTTTAGGTCTCTCTCTGTCGAAAGAGAGGTCTATTGATAATCGACCAGTGTCATCGTTGGCTGGTTGCCACATATGTCACTCAAACCGTAGCAGGACTTGTTCCGCGAGTCCACGTAAATGCCGTAGTATCAAGCGAACACAAAAAAAAACTACCCGAGACTGCGGTGACGATCAAGAAACCACAGGAAGGATCAAAAGAACCACACACACACACACACACGAGAGCTGCGGGCGGCAGCAGTGTGGGAGGCTTAACCAGCTCAACGTCGTCGACCCATCTCTTGCTCGCGTGCGCTCCCTGCAGCGATGACTGGATTTTGTTCGGTTCCCTTCCCTTCTGAAAGTCTCAGGGTTCCTTTTAAGACAGTCAGCAGCTCCCACACAACGTAAATTTACCAGAATCGGAGCCCGTACGAGGGAAGAAAACGTCGCAGCGGACCGGTTACATTCGAAAAGTGTGGGGATCTGCGGGATTGCACGTAGTCCCGCGGTTACGGGGATAATCATAAATAAAAAAATTAGTACTTTCAACCTTGATAGCGCGTTGTATATTATGTTTATATTATATATATATAATAAATTGTACAATACTGCGTTTTTAAAACATATATTAATGTCAGATAAAGGCTCACGAACACCCCGCGCCGCTCGACAAGAAACGTTTTTTTCACGTCGATGCCACAAAATTTTTCTCACGTAGTTGCGCTATGGACTTCCTTCCTCCGCCATTGTGACGTAACCACTCGGAGCACTACGGCCTTCTCTTCTAGGAGGTGTTGGTTGAAGCAACCTAATGGCGGGCGCACCACGTGATTCAAAGATGGCAGCGCCCATGCGGCGGAGGGTGAAAAGGTCCATAATGTATTTCGTTACTTTTTGATGGAGTAACGAGTAACGATATTTAGTTACTTCTGGAGAGGAACGTGTACAACACGTTCCTCTCCAGCGCTGGGATAACAACCCTACTTGGCCAACAAGAAAATAAAAATGATGTCCGTGAATACGTTGAAAAGGTAGGCATTATTACTGAAACAAAAATATTAGAAGGTGGGTGTTGCAACGAGAAGTAACTCCTTACTTTTGAGTCAAATTTCCTTTTTAAATCTCAGTAACGAGTAATGTAATTTGTTACTTTTTTCAGCTAGTAACGAGTAACGGTATTTAGTTACGTTGTTTGTTTGTTTTTCCAGTAACTTGCGCATGTCTGTTTCCGCCGTCGTCTAAACCATCTCCCTCGCCAGAAAGCGAGTGGGGATGAGACGCAAGGCAAACCCACGTGTTCCCGCAGCCGCGCGTGGCTCGCTGCGCTGGCCTTGACACCGTAGCACAAAATCGTTAACTCCGAATGTAGGTTGACTTCGAGAGCGAAGCGGAACTTGTCAGGCACGTGGTCCCTTGCGGGGTGTTACTTTTTTCACGGGTGTAAATTATTGTTTCCACAGATGTTAAAACAATCTAGGCTTTTCGAGGTACCAAACACATGCAACGTACGAGGCGCACCTGCGCTGTCTGCAAGTCGAAAACATCATAACACTCAGCAAACTCGTGTCAAGGTTTACACGTGGCAGTTTTAATTTACAGGCATTACTCCCTCACATCCGCTTCGAAGGTACAAAAAGGAGGCATGACTCCAGGATTCGGGCACTGAAGTATCCCCTGTCTCCAGCGTGGTTCCTAATCTCGCAACTGGCAACACAATGATGTTCCTCGTCCTGATGATCGGCGCCACCATGACCGGACTCTGCGTGGCATCTACTCAGACACCGACGCTTACGTCCTGCTCCAGTAAGAATTTCTCACTCTACTCAGGGAAAGCTTAACAGAAAGTCATGAGTCCCTCTCATTATCGCTTCACGGCCAATAAGGTGGCGACATTAAGCTGATACATCATACAGTCTGCACACACTGTTGTACGACGATCCTGCAACGTGGGTCATACAAAGACTGTCTCCAGACATGTCTAAACATGTATGTATGAAGCAAACATGCTCAGAACTATGCTTGAGGCGTGTCTGCAGATAAGAGTTTCATCTTGCCTGCGGCGAACAATGTGTATTACTATTTTGTATGATGTAGGAGCAGTTCGGCTGCGGCCGAAGTCAATAGAAATGCCGAAGTATTAGGTTGTACGTCTCTCCTGGTGTCTGAGGCAAAAGCGAAACCGAAAGCGAGGTTAATTATATAGGTATCTTTCTTTTCCTGGTCATTTAGGCTCGGCTGGACTTGAACCTGCACGACAGAGTACGTTTAGGGGTGTTACGAAACTATAGGTAAGGCTACACGGTAGATGAAAAAGAAACACGATGTTTCTCAGCGAACATGTAGAACCATAGATGCCTTCTGGAGAAAAAAAGAGTAAAGGGACCTCCGTATATTAGGTAATTTCCTGAATACTTGGTACACTGCTTTAAGAAGCTGTACCATTGGCATTTTACGTTCCAAGCCTTAGACAGACTCAAACAACGTTTTCGGATGTGTCAGGGGCTAGAACAAAATGCGAATATGCTGAAGTACTTAATTGTGTCTTGGGCACAAAGTTCTCGGTTCCTTTCTGAAAGCGTGGCACCAACGTGTCAAGGCAATAGCTCCTAGTAGAACACAAGGCCTGCGCACGACGTCATCATTAGTGGATCCCCGACCCGCCCCAAGTGGCAAACAAGTTGAACCTCGACGAGATTCGACGTAAAGCGGTAGACGCGACCGTCCTTGTGTCGCCGCTTGATAGCGTCGCGCTCGTTGTGGGACGCTCCGAGAAGCGCTGGCGACGACGCTGACGCAAGCTAGGTGTAGCTGCGTGTATCCAGTAGTGGATGAAAAATAGAAACACTGGCTAGGTGGCGCAAGTCGCCTAGCGGTGTTTATTTCAGCCAGTGAATAGAGATGCACATATTCGAGGATTCAGCCGCATCCATCCATTCACCCATCCATCGAGTGATGACGTTTAGGGGTGAAGGGCGCAGGCGTTGTCTTCTAGATGCTAGTGGTCAGAAGCTCGTGGGTGACGCCATTTTGTTTCCAATGGCATTCCGGGCGTCGTTTGCGAAGGTTATTGTTATGAAATGCGACTTTTTGAACATTATATATACTGTGTTATGAGATGATCGCGGCACTGATTTCTTGCGTCGTGAGCTGCTTTAGGAAAAAGTCTGAAAAATACCACTTTTTGCATTTTCTTTTATATGTGCGTCGGCCAAAGCTTGTGGCAAAGCTTGATTCTACGCAAGAATATGGCTGAAGAGTCGTTACTCTGAAGCCTATTAAGTGTACTTAATCTTAATTAAACTACCGTTCTTAGAAACGGTTAATATGTCAATATCCCCTCTAAAATATACAACAAAAATCAACAGATTGATTTGAAGATAATCGAAGACTGTGAAGCTCTGAAACGAAACTTTAACTCCACAAAAATAACAAATCGGCTTAACTCGAATTTATATTTTGTCTCTGAAAGTACTTTCTAAGTAATGAAAAGTCTCTTTTAAGCTGTAAAGTAAATTTATACGAAGCAAAGATAAAATAAATATAAGGTTTCATTAAAACGAAAAAGTATGACGTCAGTCGCGCGTGTAAAGGCACTCCGAAAATATTTCGTAAAAAACAGGTGCAGCGAATATCACGCACCACGTCAGTTGATGAAGTCCCAACGGAAATGAAAAATATCAAAAGTAGTGTATGGGGATAATGCCGCGCACTCGAGATGACGAAGCAAAAACATACCAAGGTAAGCGGAATAAAAACGGTCAACCAAAAGGCGGGTGATTTTCTTTTATATTTTACCAACGCAATGCACCCACAAACCTCTTTTTTCCCAGCTGCCCAACAGGTTAAGCTGAGCAATGTTGCCATCACAAACGCGAGACTGGGACAGACCATGACTTTAAACTTCACGGTAAACATCACGACCACGTTGAACAGCAGCCCTCAGCTCAAAGTTACCATGACCACAAGTTACGGACTTCAGATACCATGCATTGATGAGGTTGCTGGTTCATGGTGAGTGTGCAAATCATACCAATACTTTATAGATACATTTTCTTAGTTTCGGGGGCCGGTGGGGGAGGGGGGGGGCGTATGTTTTATGGTGAGCACTGTTTTACCTTCGAGGTTTACCCTGCTAACTTTAAAAAATCATCGCCAGTTTTTTTTTTTTTTTCAGTATTGAAGGATCGTTGCTTAAACTTGTGTAATTGTTGAAAGTGCTCAGTTGGGGTACTAACCTAAATGGTATGTTTTGATTCTCATCAGCACACCTTCGAAGTAAAATTAAAAAAGAGCGTTGGAGTCGTGTCGCGCAATATGCAGAGTCGCGCTATGTGCATACGCTTGAAATATGTTTTTCAAAACATGCAAATATTATGGCCACAATTAACAAACATCTTTCTTTGGAAAGCTAAACTGGAGATAATTATGGAAGCAAAGTCGCCTCCCCTTCACTATCCATGCATGAGTATAGTACTTTTAAAAATGGTGGCTCTGGTAAGGCTAACGAAGAGTTAGCTACAAACCAATCCTAGGCCTATGTTTCGAGTGTAATAAAGCGTTTTACATTTCGTTTTTAAAAGTTAATTGTTGATTGTTGTTGTTGTTGTTGTTTTGCGTTCAAATCCGACAAGCATCTGGAAAACCCCAGCGAAGGACTTGGGAGTAATTTCGACCACTTGGGAATTCGTTGACTTGCTACTGAAATCTCGGTTTCACGTCATGTGCATGCTCAGAACGCGTTGGCATGAGGTAGCATAAAGTTTTAAGGCAAAGTTTTGATTTTTTGTGTTTTTTTTTTTTTACTTTAGAGTTTTGAAAAGGTTGAAGAAGCCAAAGCAGAGACAAACTTGACCTTCATCGGTCAGGGTCTGAGTGTCTTGCCAGTAATACCCAACGTTCCGGGCGTCCGCCCGACACGTTACGTATTACTTCGCGTCCACGTCCTTTCTTAGTGTAGCACAATCATATCTATTTTGCGATTTCGAGTACAAGCTCATTGTGCTCGGCAGCGCCCCCATTTTCTTGGATTCTGCCGGTAGTTTGGCTGTCATCCAGCATCTTTGGGCCGAAAATCGACGAACAAGTGCCAGATCTTGATTTCACCGCTGGTTCTTCGGTTCATACCCGGCAACTTTCGCTCAAGTCTGACACTTTGGAAATTATGTGGCGAGCCAGAGACATAGGAAAGCAAAATAAAAGCACTCTCACTAACTAACGTTTTGGAGAAAAACCACATTAGGGCCAAGTTAGGATTGGCAAGCTGGCGCCAATCCTAACTCTTTTTTCTGGCATGTTACCTGGGGTTGGTCTAAAATTTCTAGGTGTCCACGCCTTTTTCAAACCCACTGATCTTCGTGTTTCAGCACGTATGACCTATGCGGTGGAACTTCCGAAGCCGAACAAGGTCTTGGATCCCGATGGAACAACACCTGCCCCATCACTCCCAACAGCTACACTGAATCCTTGACGGCTGAACTACCCACAGAAATCAAATTTCTTCTTGGGGTATGTATAGCTAGCTAGGTTCTGATTCGTGAGGCAACAGGCACTGGCATTCGCTAAGAGCGCGTCATTTTATTTAAAAAGAAACACAATGTCTACAGCCTTTGCACACTGCAGGATTCGTTTACAACAATGCAGCGCTAAAACCGCGGTCATTCTGCTCATAAATCATACAAAAGACAGACTGCAAACACGAGCTACCCCAATATCCGTGGTTTGAATGCCGGGTGCCAAGTTTTCCTCTTGAACTCATTGACACACGGCATTCGAAACACGCTGACTCCCGTTCGAATCTGTATGCAGACTCCTTTGTATGATGTATAAGCAGTGTGACCCTGGCTATAGGCGTGAGTCTTCCTTGTACACTTTCAGAAAAAACGGGTGTATTATTACACCCTTTGTCCCATATAATACACCCCAAAACTTTAATTCGATGTACAGCGCCCTATAGTCAAACAGACGGCCCGAAATTTTACGAGGGGCTTGATAGCCGTGTGGTACAACTTATTAAAATAGCTAATGTACGTGTTACTGACTACAAAAAAAGTAATCGGGGTTTTCTTGGCCCTACCGCAAAAACTCAGTGTTTTCTTTGTGTAGACTTTGATACGTTATTTAGCTATTTGAAAAAGTTACATCGCACCGTTATCAAGCCCCTCGTAAAATTTGGGGCCGTATGTTTGACTATAGGGCGCTGTACGTCGAACTGAAGTTTTGGGGTGTATTATATGGGACAAAGGGTGTAATGGTGACACCCTTTTTTCTAGAGTGTATGACGGTCACATTGGTGACACAAAAACGATCTGCTGACATCTTCGAAGCATGGATGCAGCAAAACATCCTTCGAACAGGCTTGTGGCGTGTCAGCAGATAATTCTGCAATTACGCCCGCAGCGAACACCGTGTCTTTTGTATGATGTTCGGCGTGAGCGAGGCTTTAGGTAGTAACGTTGGCTTTAGGTTCGTCGTTTTTTTTTTTCAACTAATATAATTTTTGAGTGTTTATGGTTAGCTTGGATGTGGCTCGCCCACACACATAGCAATACAGGACGCTTAACCTTAGCCTTTAAGAGCGCAACGCGATACGTAAACATAGGTGGCATCACCCTAAACAGGAGGACATTGAAGCACCTTCGGGAAACACATAAACCTCCGCTCGCCTTCAAGTCGTGCAAAAGTGTCTGCGCGGCCTGCCTTAAAAACAAACAAAAAAGTGTTTGCGTGGTTTAGTTGGTAGCGTGTCGGGCCCGCGACCGAAGGTCGTGGGTTCGATACTGTGTCTGTCTAAAATTCTTCAGTTTATTTTTTTTTCCTTCGAGGAAAATAATTACTTTGTAAAGTGAAATCATTTGAGACATGCGGCGATCTTTAATTCACAATTACATGTGATGTTTCGATCACTTTAATTCCACCAGTGACATCACGGTCCACGTGAGCGTTGCGGGTTGTTAGAAATTCCCGCGCGAGGTCATGTGCTGTGACGTCATGCCCCTATGCACCAATCAGGATTTTCCCGTCCCACCGATGCCGACGCAGACCCAGACGCAGGCTTTTCTGCGACACGAGCTCCTAAACGCTATCGCGTTAAACGTATTGGGAGGATATGGTTCGTCGCCCAAGCTTCGCCTGCGTGAATTTTGTATGGGAGGTGCGCGGCTGACGCTGATTGAATTCATGAAGACCCGAGAAGGGGCTTCATCATACTGATGAAGGCCCGTCTCGAATCGAAACGTCTAAGTAAAGGAATTAAGTTTTCGAAATCGCTCTTCATACCATATATATATATTAAAAAACGTTCAGCCTTTCCACTCTCGTAAAGAAGGAAGACCAGCGGAGCTGTACTCGATACACTGTGTGCTTCTTCTTCGTCGTCGTCTGTTTTTCGCGCTGTTCCCTACGATGAATTCCCACCAACGCGCCCAACTATCCATTCTTCTATTATAGCTGGAAAGGTTGCCGCCATCTACGAGCGAAGGCGGAAACCATACTGGTTGTGTGCTTGCCGCCGTCGCTTATAGATGGCGGTAGTTGTCACGGTAGGTTTGTGTCGACATACACGGACACGATCCTGGGGAACCTAGCCCTTAACAGTTCCGCTGTAAAAAGGATTGTCCTTAACAGCTGCATCAGGAGCGACGGGATGAGGCGATGCGAAACGTTTCGGGCCTGGTAGGTTCTTCAGTCAATCGCAAGACTGATCACTCCCTCTTCTCTTCTTTTAGCGGTTTTGAAATAAAGGGGCCACGTGCAACGCAATGATCCGCGTTTCACGCGCGTGACATAGGCGGTTATTTCAAATATTAAACTATGATTCGCGAAGAAGTGTTTAAGATGCTTACCAAGGAAGAAATTCTGCTAGATACGATACGAACAAAAGAGAAATATTGAAATAGTTTTGGCGAAAACCAGTTTTGGGGCATCTGGCCAGCGTAAAGCCAATACCTTGTGCCATTCTTAATCTAATCATTGAAAAAAAAATTGTTTTTGCTGCTGTCGCATTAAAAGATTAAGCGAAAAAAAAAACTTTGCGGCACCGATTAGAAGTACTATATCAAATATTAAGAAACAAAGAAGGTAACATTCCTTTTGGTCTGTTAAGGCCCTTCGGTTCTAGTGTATTACATTTATGAATAAACTGAGATTCCTTTTGTTTATGGTATCTGGGGTTTCAAAATTACCTTGAAGTATAATAAAACTGAAATCTGAAATAACATTATGATTTGCGGAATTCGAGTGACGAGAAACCGGTCCTGATACGAGTGTACGAATAGAACTTTTATGTAAGTTCATACGTTTTCGTACACACGTTGCAGTCTCTCCTATGTATTGAGGTAAGAATTTCTTGCATTGAATTAATTTTTAAATTTTAAATTTTAATAATGAAATTAAATTTTGATCAAATTTTAATTAATTCTTTTGATATACGCACATCTATTTGTGTGTGTGTGTGTGTGTGTGTGTGTGTGTGTGTGTGTGTGTGTGTGTGTGTGTGTGTGTGTGTGTGTGTGTGTGTGTGTGTGTGTGTGTGTGTGTGTGTGTGTGTGTGTGTGTGTGTGTGTGTGTGTGTGTGTGTGTGTGTGTGTGTGTGTGTGTCACACACACACACACACACATCTCAAACAGCCTCACTGGGAGCGACGACTGTCCTGCTCCTTCTAACTGATTTCGCGCCGAAGCAGACTCTCTGTCCTTTTGTTGGAGAGGTTTAATTGAAACCGATAAACAAAAGAAACAAACAAAAACGTTTCATTTCCTTTGTCTCGTTGCTTTCAGAACGGCAATGTGAAGATTAAGCTCAACATCCTAAATGGAGGACAAAGTGTGGGATGCCAGCAGTTTACGGTCAGCATCCAACTCAACTGATAGTATGTGCGCATCCACCACCAATGACAAGTGCTTAATGGACCCTCCACTGGACCCAACCCTCACGAATCCACTAATTAATTATATTTATTCGATCATATAATATATTGCCATTCAAGCACACGGATTTTATCGTATGCCGCCTACATATCGGGTCCGACCACTATGCAAACACTGTTCCGAATTCGAGAGCCAAGCTACCATGATGAATCCGGGGAAGAACTTCCGTGTCAAAATAAAATATGCACGTTTATATTCTGCGAATGTCTTTATTTTGTGCTATGTTAACCTAAAGGTTTCCATTAAGAAATGCAAGGTGTGGTTTAATGTGTACACGCGTCCCGCTTAGTCATCCATTCTTCTGTGTCGTCATTTGCCTTTTGGCCTTCTTATTGTACAGGGAGTATCCATGATACGAGAAGCGTGCTTTTCTACCCAGCTAAATAAACTAATAAATAAATAATAATAAATAAAAAAAATAAATGACTGCCCACAGCATGCGCTGTGGGCAGTCACCTCAAATATGGCGTCCAGTGAATACCACCTAATCCGTTTCCACCAGTCTGCGAGCAGGCTACCTCATCTTACGCAGCGGGTTCGAGAGTTGGACGTCCATTCCTTTGTAACAGCGTTGCCAATGTTATCAATAGCCCATTGGCAAAATGCTAAACAACACATTCAAAGGGTCAGCAGGCTCAAACAGTTTCAATATCCAAAAATAAACTGACATTATATTGATTACATTTATAAAACACTCAGATGAAACAAGCATGACGACGTAGCTATTATTCTTCACATAACGAAAAAATTCAAAGTTAGCGCTGGTTTGTTCACCCACAGATTGTCAACTGTTGACGGTGCGGGTCTTCGCTGCAGTAATACATAAAAGTGGGGAAACAGGAAGCGTCCAAAAACACACAGAGATATGAATGGCACATACTTCGAAGAAACTAGCCAATAATAGGCCAATTTCGATGTAACTGTCGGCTCCGGCATTGTAAATACGAGCTATCGTGTTATGGTGTTTCACAAGCTTGCTTTTTTCTTCTTTTTATTTCATACAGCATATTTTACATTCAGTTAAAAATTAGGGCACTCGCGAGTAATTTAAAACAATTACTTAAGCATTTTACACAGTTTCCTGGCCTATTTTTTATGGTTACACGACATATCCTACAATATTTTTTACAGCAGGGCCACGAATGGACGTAGCATGGTAAGGTTTCTCTAGAATCACGCACTTCACAAGTACGATATTCTAAAAGTGTCATATTCCAGCTCTTTCTACCTTTAAAATGAAAAAGTGTCATCTTCGTATCGTTCTTCTAAACGCTCACTGAGATTCTTGGAGTACAAAGAAATATATTGACATACTAGAAGATGAAAAAAAATATCCGTACACTTTAATATCACGCTTGAAATTTGTGACCTATATTGTGACTGTTGGACCAATAAAATACATATTAAAAAAATTTTCATAGCATTCGCTTTTCGTGTTCGTATTCTTATTCTGCAGCGTGCGTCGTTCTGCTCCTGCGCGCATAAATGCCCCGCCGTCATTTTAAGTAATAAAGCTAAACTCAGAATCAAACCATCTCCTTTAGAGCGCAGCCAGCAACACGTCGATCTTCCTCTACATTGCACGCCATCATCATCATCATTATCATCATCAGCCCGGGGGGGGGGAAGGCGGGTGTGATAGGTGGAGAAAATTAGCTTAAAAGGGCTGGAGGAATCATATATTTGTCTTTTTATACTTATACTATGTGGCGCAAGCTACCGCCCGTTACAAAGGGCGGTAGCTTTGCCTTAACATTTATCCATCCATTTATTCGTGTGCCTAGATTGCAGAGTGTTTCCCACTGGCTTATGGGCCGCGTTTGCAATTAGAGCTGCGCGAAGGTCACGAAAGCCGTGATCACCTGCATGCGCTCCGCCAAGGGTGGCAGTAATGACATCATTGTAACTGCGCGGTAATAAGTAAGGTAATTTAATACTTTTCTAGGCTGGTAATTTAGGAACCTAATGAGTTACTTTCAGGCCGTAATTTCGAGAAAATTACTCGTTACTTTTCACGTTTACTTTGTTCCAAATCAGACATGGTTCATTTGCGAGCTTCAGAGAAAAAAAAAGGCAAATTATTCAGCTTAGTCAAATTTCGTGAAACGCAAGAGAAAGAGGGAGAGAGAGAGAAAGAGAGAGAAACATCAGATTAAACTAAACGAGGCCCATCTGAAGGCAAAGGTTCGTACGTGGAATGTGGCAGACTGTTCAGTATGGCTCACTCGGAGGCGTATATGCAGCTGTAGCAGTAGAAACAGGGAAGATCTGCGTGATTGTATGCATAGCGTAAATAAAATATGCACGAATTACTACCCAAAGGAACTGCGAAGTAACGTCAAAGTAATATCACTACTTTTCAAATGTAATTATGATGTTCTTGCATTTAGTCTGCGATAACTTGTAAGAATGTAATTTAATTACATTTTCGCGGTTTTCGGGAAACTAGCTAGTAATGTAATTTAATTACTTTTTGAAAGTAGTAAGTTCGTCTTCTCCGGTCTACGCCTACCCACCCGCTTCCCTCCTCACTACGCGACGACGAAGCCACGCATGCGCAACTTACGGCCAATCTGCGGAGGATGCGTCCGCCATTTAATCGCAAACGCTCTTTTTTTTTTCTTTTTTAGTTGCTCCCTTTCTTGAACCTAGCGGAAGCCGACCTCCACCCCAGAACATAGACGTCACGTGATCGCTCAGATAAACCGACCTCCGAGAGGGGCGGGAACGTCGTCTGCTATCAAGGGCGGCGGCGTCTGTTTATTCAACGTGGACGCACGACAGCGTCGAGGTCAGGCGGCAGCCCGCGGCACGTTGGTCAACGGCGACGCCTCGCACGGCTTAAACGTCGCCGGGAGTTCGACCCAAGGTGAGCATCGCGGCGGTCAATGCTGAGTGAATATAAGCTCGTACATTATACCAAAGACGCGGTCGTTGACGCGACATCAGAATTGCCTGCGGACACAACACCAGGCATCTTCGAAGAATGTTTGCTTCATAAGTGTGTATGCTTCAAACATGCCTGCAGAATTTTTTTTATCATGTATAAGCAGTTTGATTACGGCTTCCTGGTGAGACTGATCGTAGACGTCCGCGAGTGGAGTAACTGTCACGCTGATATTCCTTGTCGTCGAAACGGCTTGGTCGAGACTCGAGATATGCCTCGTTGTGGAGTGGGATCTGATAGCAGCTCGTCGGAGCTTGTTGAACGTTTAAATGCTTCGTGTTGTCGAACGTTCAATGCTTCGAGGTACTTTTAAAAAATGCAAAATCTCAAATGTCTAGGTACAAAACAAAGGGAAAAAAACGAAATATTACATTTGTGGGAGCCGGTAATAGCTCGGAATGTGTTGCCTGATCGGCTACCTTTTTTGTATCTTCGGATGTTTATGTTTTGTTCTACACTCATCTTAATTCACCTCAAGAACTGTACCATATAGATCGGCTCCTAGCGGTGCACCGCTAACTCTCTTTATGTGGCGAATTACTTGCGTGTGCATGTGAGACAATTTTTTAGTTATTTTATCAAATCACACACGCTTGGAGCGCAGAAAAACGTCATTTTTTTCTCTAGCCACCAAATGTTGTAAGAACTCGAGCAACGCATGAAATATTGTTGTTGTTTTTTACACAAATTGTTCTTCGATGAATTCAAGTATAGATGTGCATACCCATTTAGAGGGGCGGGGGGGGGGGGGGGGTAACAGCGTAACAAACTCACTGAAATAAATTGTCACTTTCTCTAGCCCTCCTTCAGTAACTCCTGCGTGACGTCACTGGCATCATGCTAGGGATCATTTCTACTTGTTCTTGTGAAAATAAATACTATGGGTGCAAAATGTACACTGCAGAAGGTACGCACTTGACAGCGAAGCTACCATTGATGTGCCGTCGACGTAAATAAGGCCCCATGTGAGCAGGAACGTCAACCACTCACGCACAGGTAACGTTTGTAAAACTTGGAATAACACGTGCTCGCGCAATAATCTCCGCCTTCTTGTTCTTGCATGCTGATGAATGCTTTCAAAAAAGAGTGTCGTCTGTTCCAATCAAACCATCAAAGTCCTTGTTCTCAGATAACAACGTGCGCGACGAGCCTTCCATGCTTAGCCAAAGGCTCACTTTGGCGTCCTGGGTGGCATGAATTCGACTCTCATTCGTGAAAATACTAAGAATGCCATGCTATCAACTTTGGCAACCATAAAAACAATTTTGATCTTTTTTTTTTTAGGAAGTGGTGTTTTTTATTTTCTGCGGACCTGGCAATATGCTTAATCATTTTATACAGTTCTATGAAGCTTATTATTTCCTATAAAATAAATCAACGAAACCAAAACTGACGTTCGGCTTTCCCGCCATACGACCTCTCTTAAAACGGAGCTGACGTCAACAGAGCACTACCAGTTTCGGTAGAATTTAGTGGTCATGAGTGTAGATAACGCGGTGAGCTGTAGCGGCGCTTGGTGGTTTGAGATCGAGAGCGTTGTACCGCGTCGCGATCTGCGAGAAACCAGGTCATGTCGTGTTTCTGTAGTATGCCGCTCTCTAGCTACTCTTGAATTGGTTACCGCGGCTTCACTGATGCACTAATGACCCGGTAACGCACTGCAGTGAGGAGCATTCAAGCTCAACTGTGTGTATGGCCAGAGCCTCCTCTAGTGCCACCTAAATAAGCTACGCTTCAGAGTAACGACACTTGGCCATATGCGGCTTTAAATCATGGTTTGCCAGTTATCTGAAGCTTTATCTGAAATCAGAGGAAACGCTTTTTCGTCCTCCACAAATGTTTAAACAGTCCGCGAGCAGAGCAAGCAATAGTACATGAGCCTCAACACCGAATCGAGCGCCGAGGAAGTTGCCTTTTGAATCGTGACGATCGGCAGTTAGCGTCTGCTCTGCACAAGCCCCAATAGTGTGCTGCGCCACAACAGCGTCGGGGAACGGAGTGCTGATACTCTAAGCGCAGTCATTTAGTGGCTCTAGCCTCCTCTATACTGACTATACTGAGGTAGTGACTCACTGAGACTATACGACTATGCATATACCCTCATACTGACTATACTGAGACTATACCGACTATACATATACTCCTCATCACTGACTATACTGAGTATGAGGAGGCTATGGTATGGCTTGTAGGCGATATCGCTGTACTGCCCATCGCGTGCGAGCAGTGCTATCCCAATACGAAGAACATTAATTGCTGTTGGTCGCTTTACGTACCAAGTGAGGACAGAACACCATGACAGGCTTAACGCGGACGTCATCAGCTTTACAACCCAAGACATGATCATGTACTATAGTCCTGCATAAAAGTGACGGAGTCCTGGAGCTCCGCATATCGTTTACAACGATGTCCTCGTTCCCTCATATTCGCGCATAACACTTTAAGTACATACAGGTGCAGAAGTATCTCGTCAATGAAAGGCTGAACTTTAAAATAAAAGGTGTAGGTGGTAACGATCCTAAGACGTGCAAGTTCTCGTCACATGTACGCAAAGAGGTAGAGGGGCCCAGAGGGACAAACTGGTATCCCGTTCACCAGGCAAAAGTGACCCCCACTTGGCTGCCGCCATGTTGTACAATTTTGACCACTAGACACGTGACCGTACCAAATCCTGAGGCTTTTACGCAAAACTGAGCCGAGATTTGTATTGCGATCGCTGTAAAAAAACACGATAAACTATTTTTCAATACTGTTAGCCCCAGAGATCAGTGTCTAGCTCCGATAAAAACCCAAAATACAGCACCGCGGCTGACGGCATCTAGCGGAGGCATTGCGAAGCTGCCCGAGTTTTTGTCGTAAAAGCACATTTTGGACTTAAAACAAACGAAACATAACTTATCTCGTCGGTACTGTTATTAAAGATCAATAAGCAATTATTTGTGCGCGGTACTTCGTTAAAATCTAGACGTAAAACTATAAGGTCACGTGTCTAGTGGTCAAAAATGTGCAACATGGCGGCGGCCAGGTGGGGGTCACTTTCAGCTGCCAGTTTATCGCTCTAAGGCCCTCTACTTCGTTGCATATACGACGCCCCTTTTGGAGTGTGCATGCACCCCAAAATAAGGTGCACAGTACACCTACTTAACAGTGCACTTGTCCACTTTTGCCATTCCAGTGGGCGTACACATACACCCATTTCAGGTGTGTAAAATCATCACCTTTTCTACACCTTCGTCATTTATTGGGATATATATACACCCACTTTAACGGTGTACGGGTATTCCCGTCTCTGCTCCTTCCACCATTCACTGGGTGCACAAATACACCCCATTACAAGGTGAACAAATATTCCCTACGTTACACCCTCGCCATTCACTGGGTGCACAGGCACACCCCATTTTGAAGTGTGAGAAATATTCCTTACATTACGCTGTCATTTAATGGAAATGCGAATACACCCTGTTTCAAATTACAAAGCCATTTCTTGCAACATGGATGTACTCATGAGCAAGTAATAGTCGAACTTTGTCAGCCTGAATTAAACCAAAAGCTACAAGCACAGGCTCGTAGCTTTGAAAAGTTGTAAGCTGTGCCATTGGAAGCATTTTCCAAAACTGCAAGCTCGTGCTTGTAGCGGCCGCTGGAATAGATAAGCCATTCATAATCAACGTTTAGAGTATTCTCAGATAAGTTTGATCACTTATATTTCCTTGACCAAACATATTAACAAAGGCAATGCGCACCCCCAACGCGGTGCTTGCAATCAAACCTTTTCGACTTGGGACCATATGCTTAAACCATTTGGTTTAGGAGCATGGTCATTTTTGTAATATAATAATATTCTAAATCCATCGTAGCTAAATGTCCCGGTTGAGGGCTTTTGCTGTATGCATTTATGATAACTGTATAAAAATACTCACCAAGAAAAATAAAACAGCCTTTATTGCATTATAATCTTCTTCAAATTTACTTTCGACGAGAGGCATCAGCGTTCCTGGCGCATATTTAATGTTCAAAGTAAGGTATTATAAATACATTAAAGAACTTTAAATCACGAAATGCATTTCTAGTAACGTTCTTTGTCATCTGGAAATGTAGAGCGCTGCATGATGCTTCTCCAGAAAACTCCAGTGGCAGACCTTACGTGGATCCTTAAAAGGAAACAAAGAACATGACAATTAGTAAAAGTGCGTGTGCGACAAGTGAAAATTAATCTTCGGCACCAACTGAGGAATGAGAAAAACAAACATAGATAACCATTTAGTATGCAAGAGGAGGAGATTATCCGGTACATGAATTTCAATGAAATTAAGTATTCATGCCTACCACTTCATCCAAAGAGCTGCCTTCCATCCTTCAGCAGATTAGGTATGAGCTGAAAAATCCGATTTGCAAAACAACCTGGAAACAAAAGCAAATCGCACAGTTACTTCAATTCATCTGTAGGCAAATTAAACAAAGCAGACCTGAAAAGTCAAAAGAACTTGCTTAATATCTGATTCAAGCGGCTTGCCCAGTCGCACCTGTTTCTGTGTATGGAGGGTTAATTCCAACATTCTTTCTAAGCCACATTTCTTTCTCAGCTTTCGCAGCCTCCAGCATTTTCAGCTGGCTTTAGCTCAATGAAGGTGCATACTACGTCCAGAGGTGGGAGTCTTAATTGAGAGTAAAATCACTCCAAAAATTACAAGAAAAAACACTGAGTTCATATAGCTCACCCATAGAACTGCTGGCAGGCTGAAAATACAACATAGAATTGAGGGAACCAGAACGATAATTGGTAACTTATAGGAACTGTAATGGCTGTTAAATCAGTTCAGTTTAAAATTTTTGGTTACTGGCTAACCAACTTACGAAACCAGATTACATTCAGTCACAGTCAAACATGTAAAATGGTGGTTAGAATGCAACCTCAATAAGGTTTTGAAAAATCAATACTAAACGACTACAATATTTCCTACAACATGCTTCACTCAGGCACTAACAAGTCTCCAAGGGTAGGAGGTATGAATGGACGATGTCCCGGATTGTCAACAAGAAACTCGATGTTCTCAATACACTATGGATAAAATTAATTGCTCTCAACAAATATCAAACATTCGGTCTTGAAAAAGAATGCAGTCGAAGCTTCAATTTAAAAGCAGCTATTTGATCGATTCTGCGTCATTATTGAAGGTAGAGTCGGACTCGGCCAACTAAAAGATGAAGCCATATGGGACATTGAGTTGAGATGGTACCTGCAAGCAAAGTAAGACCATCATTTTTACTTTGCTTAGATTTTCAGCTAAATAACATTATCTAAATAAAATGTTTAATGGCTTGCAACATCGTTTTTAGTGTGACGTGCAAGTAGATGTACTGTACGGAAAAACGCCTATCTTCTGTAGTAACTTCAGTGGGGCCAGATCTCAAATATTTTCCCATTGGAAATGTAAAAGTTGTGCTTTCCCACTAAGAATGCAACATTGCTTTGGCGAAGAGAGTCGCACGGTGTCGCGATGCCCGCTTTGCAGGTGTCGTTTCTCAGCAGTACATAAGTTACCGTGAAGCGCACTAACTGAAACTAACTAACAAACAAACCAAAACATAACTTAAGACAACGTACCCCTCAGTTGCTGACACGCAACTCAAATTAAAAACGTGTTGTTTAAAATTTAAAAAAAAACATAGCGATCCGGTGGTGTAGAGGAGTCTAAGTTGTTAGTTTCAGTACTGGGAAAGAAATAGGATGTTTTTATGTATTGTATCCACAAGTACCTTAATTATTGGTGCTATATAGCAGTGTCTACCAAGGTGCACCTTACAAAAAATTGTTACGCTTTTCTGTTGAAAAGCTGTTGAAAAAAGTCAATAGAGGATATTAATGTCAACAGCTTTTCTCTTTACTTTCTTTTGAATATTGGCCCACTTTTGTAATGAAAGTCAAGATACTTCCCATGATGCTTTTCTGTTGAAAAGCTGTTGAAAAAGGTCATCAGAGGATATGCACGAACTCATCTCTGTGACGTCACGGCGCGGTGGTGGCGCGTCGGTCGCACTTCCGGTCTGGGGCTGTGGGCAGAAGTCCCCATGCCAGACGTGTATTCCTGCGTTGTTTTGAAAGGAACCAGACAAAAACCTGCCTTCTCGTCAAAACGCCGCGACTGGGGCCGTACCAAAAGTGTCGAGAAAGGTTTGAAGGTCAGTTTTCACGTGCTCGGTTCGTCCGAGAATCTGGATATGTGCCGTGAAAAGGGAAAAGCAGACGCCGTCGGACAACGATTGCTTGGGCGGGAAGCACTTTGGGTTGAATTCACGGATACTTGTGGTCATCAGATTTATTTGTTTTGTTCCAACATGAACGCCAGAAAACCGTCAAGTTGTGCGGACCACCTGCGGACTACGTTCAGTGCGTCTTCAAGTTCAAACGGCCACCTGATTGTTCAAACTGTCGTCTGCTCTTTCAAACGTTTCTGCTTGTCGTCTGCTCTCTTAGACGACGCCGGTCCGTAGACCAAATGTTGGCCCGGTACTTGCGATAAGAAGTAAGTGCAGGCCTCAAAAGACTTAAATTTGAAGGTTGGTAAGCAGGCTCGATGTAAACAGTAGATACAAGGAGATGTTGATCATTGTTACCAGTGACCATCACCGACTTGTTATGCCTAATTCAGTTGGTCCGATTCTGCTTGCGATTTTCAGTATCGACGTCGACCATCTCAGCTACGGTTCACGCTTTTGCAGCCCGAGCGGCGTCGCGACTGAAAATTTCGAGCGAAATCTCATCATGCGAATCAGGCTTTAGCGTACATTCTGCGGCGTCCACGCGGAATGAATCGCCACATGTCGCATTATTCACGCGAAGTTTTGCGGTGTAACGAGCCTCGGTAATTTCGCTGACGCCGCTCAAGATAGTCAGACATCGCCAGGAAGACGTAGAACCAACAATTCGAACGCGAAAAAGGGCAGGGGGACTCACACTGACGCCGACAACATCGCATTTCAATGGTGTGTTTATGGGCGACGGCGAGCTTCTTGCCCACACCCCCATCGCGCATGCGCGGCGCCGGTGGCGTCCGCTAGGGGCGCTCCGGGCGCTCCGGTTTGTTTGTAAACATGAGTTGGTGTATAAGATGTCAATAGCTTTTCATCTGACTTTCTCTTGCCTTTCTGTTGACTTTCTTTTCAATATTGGCCCACTTTGTAATAAGAAAGTCCAACAGACTTCTGTCGCCTCCAAGATGCTTTTTCTGCTGCTTTTCAATTGAAATGCTACAGCTTTTCAACTGAAAAGCTACAGAAAGATTAAAAGAAAAAAAATCGTTACAGCTTAGCTATTCATTCAACAAAGTTTTGGAAGCTTACTATGGCTTTCCACTCTCCTCCAAATTAGCTGCAGAAATATTCCGTAAAAAAAAACACACGATTTTTTAATTTTTTGTTAGTAAATGGTGTCCCAGTGGTACTTGAAGGCACTACTACTACATACATTCGAGAACTGCACATTAAAAACGAACACAAACACAAACACCATGAAGCACTGAACACCTGAAACAGTCTCAATGACTGCTCCAGAGCCTTATATAGCCTACATATGGAAGAAATTCATTTAGCCGGTGACCCCCTCAACACTTATTAAGGTTCCAAGCATTTGATCTTCTCCTCGGAAGTCCGTCAAAGGGTAAACAGTGTTTTGAAGGTAGTAGAACGATATCTCTTACTAGAAAAGCATTGGTACATCTAGTAATAATTTGGGACAGTTGCTTAAACGACAACCACAAATACGGCTCCTAGAAGAAATATTATCGCTTCTTTGCATAGCACCACTCAGGGACGAAGCGAGTAAAGGCAGTTTCTCCACTTTCAAATAGCGATTTTGCTTTTTTTTACTAGTTGACTATTTAATATAGTCACTCAAGTCACTTACCAAGTCAGAAAGGCAGGACATGCCTTTCGAACGCCTGGCCTCCAGCGCACGCCCCATACCTTCCGTCGTGCTTTGAATGCATAGCGCGCGCTCGACGTGCACGAACGCCGAAGCGTTGTCAAGGGTAGTAGGCTCGCGTTGGAGGCGAGACAACTGAAGCTGCTTCCCGTTCTCACCTTGTCAGAGACCATTTGAAGAACTTAGCCACTTTTGACATCTAGTCGAGGTGTACAATGTTCAATAAAAAATCAACAGAAAGTCTGTAGCATTTCTGTTGACACTGACTCAGAGAGTCAACTGAAAATGTTCAACACGAGTAAACAGAACGTCTGCAGTCATTCTGATGGCACTGTCAACGGAAAGTCAGCAGAAAAGAAATCACCATAAGGTCAATAGAAAGTCAACAGCTTTTCTTTTGACTCAGGCTGAAAAGAAAATCACCAGAAAAGTTTCAACGCAAACTTTCTGTTGACCATGTCAATAGGAAGTCAGCAGAAAAAATCAACCTAAAGTCAATAGAAAGTCAACAGCTTTTCTTTTGACTCAGGCTAAAGAAAATAATCAGAAAAGTTTCAACACAAAGTCAACAAACTTTCTGTTGACCATGTCAACAGGAAGTCAGCAGAAAAAATCAACATAAAGTCAATAGAAAGTCAACAGCTTTTCTTTTGACTCAGGCTGAAAGAAAATCATCAGAAAAGTTTCAACACAAAGTCAACAAACTTTCTGTTGGTCAAAGTCAAAAGAAAGTAATCACAGTCAACAAGAAGTCAACATGTTTTCAATAAAAAAGTCAAAAATCAATTTTATAGAGCAGTTTGTCCCAACATCACTGCTCCATTCTAAGACAGTTGAGGATCCTTCTTTTGAGTTTTTTTCTATCAGGTTTTGTTTTGCGGCAGGTAACCATGCAGCAGGTTCTCTAGATAACAACTCCTACGTTTGACGATCAAGCAGATCCCCCAGAAACTGCTCAGATTTAATTATCCTAAAGATCATCCGACGGACGTAATTACATAAAGAGAGGTTGAATAAACCTAGCATACCATTCCTGTATATATGATTATACTAGTGTATTTCAGTCAAAATTTTTCAATTAAAGGATAGAGGTCATTAAAATATATATATATATATATATATATATATATATATATATATATATATATATATATATATATTATTCCCAAACGAAATTCCCACCTCTATCCCCACCCTGCCTTTTTCGATCTGGATGAGCATCGTACCGGCGTGCGGCTCGAGTATCACTACTGCTTGGTGCACGTTAAAGACTCCAGTTTAGCGGTCATGTGCTGCACTGGCTAAGTTTCTCATTTACAACTGAGACAAGAGACGCCCATTGGGGCTGTCTAACTCCAGCTGTATAGACATACACACAACACAGTTATTCTATACTTTGTTTCAGCTTAGTGTCCAGACGCAGCCGATCCTACAAGCGCGAGCATGTGGCCTTAAACAGTGCTTGCACTGCACGAGTGCGCGTGCTTGGCAGGGACGCTGAAAGCCCGGCGCTCGCGCTTGCAGCATCGGCTGCGTCTGGACCCAAGCTGAAATGAAGTATATACTTCGTCTCAGCTTGGGTCCAGACGCAGCCGATGCACAAGCGCGAGCTCAGACTCCAGCGCCCCTGCGAAGCACGCGCGCTCGTGCAGTGCAGGCACTGTTCAGGGCCACACGCTCGTGCTTGTAGCATCGGCTGCGTCTGGACCCAAGCTGAAACGAAGTATAGAGAAGCTTGACGAAGTTAGCTCCAGTTTCACGTGCGCGAGCATTTCCTTCACCACAAAGCGCATGATGTTCTCTTTTTGCCAAATGTTGTTGAAGAGCACCAGTGCATCTTTTCAAAAGAGGATGAAGAAGACTTTCGAGAAGCCGATGGCAGTGGAACGCTGACATCAAGGAGTGCTCTAACCAGCATTGATCTGACTACAGCGTACTCCTCTGACCGTCTATTCTGACCAGATAATGGCGCGCGAAGAATGCAAGTCGCCGCAGGACGTTCCGCTGGCCCGCCACAAGTTTATCAACTCTCCAGAGACCTGCGTCCATGACAGCCTTCAGGGCTTTGTGGCGGTCAACCCCGGCGCCCGGCTGCTTCGCCAGTGCGGCGCCGTCGTTAGGCACGACTTCGAGCAACTGGGAGGCAAGGTCACCCTGGTGGCAGGAGGAGGCTCCGGACACGAGCCAGGGTTCTCAGGTCGGTATACGCTCCAAATGTACAATGTCCGATGATGGGATCGGTGTCCAGTGTTGGCGGTAACGCGTTACAAGTAAAGGCGTTACATGTAACGCAGCTGACGCTACGAGCTGATGGGGAAAATCGGACAGCGTCAAAAGGACGCCATCATGGTGTTCGTTACGTTTCTGGATGTGTTCTATCATCGCTGAACCAATCATAAACAAAAAAGGCACACTGACTTGCGCTTTTGAGGCTGCCTGATTGGTCCCATTAGCTCGTAGCATCGGCTGTGTCCGGACTTCAGCTAAAACAAAGTATAGGCGCCCAGTCAATAATTATTGCACTCATTCTGCTTGCCTTCAAAATTTTGCCTGTATTGCCCACGTGAAAAATTTCCACTTAGGAAAACCCCAACGCCCACGCCCTTTGTCTCAGTGTCGAAAAACGCTGTCACCAAAAAAAACGCTGTTACCGTCATTTTATAAACAAACAGTAACCCAGAGGTAACGTGCGTTACTTCTTATCAGTAACCGTAACGGTAACGCGTTCTTTTATTTTGAGGTAACGTCGGTAACGCGCTCCCTTATTTTGCAAGGAACGAGTAAAGTATTTTGTTAAATTTTTCGGTAATGTCTCCAACACTAGACAAGACCCACGAAATAGTGGGGAATTCAGTTGGTAGATTTGGAGCGCGTGATTTGGAGCGATCCAAAAGCGCTTCGTGCTCGCGACTTTTAAGCGGTAAATACTAGCACGCTTGCACGTGCGTGGAATCAACAAAAATCCTTCTAAACCACTTCAAATCCACCGGAAGTGCTCCCCATAAAGGGGTATCCACACGAGGGAGAGCTCCGCGGACGTATGTCGTGACATCAACAACCCGGGAAACTCCGTCCTCGGCTCCGCCGCCCACCTGCGGAGCTTTCGTGCTGACAGCACGAAGCCTCCGCGCCTCCGCCACGGAGGAGAACGGCGCCGCGAGGTGTCAAAAAGGGATGACGTATGTCTCACGTGATGCGCGCTCCGCGGAGGAAAGGGGCGGATTTCTCCTTCGTGTGGATACCCCATAAGCTACGCATCCGAGTAACGACCCTTGAGTAATTTTGCTGCTTTAAATCATTATTTCTAGTTATCTGGACCTTTTCCTGAAATCTTAAGAAACGGCTTTTCTGGCATCCAGAAATGTTAAACCAGTTCGCGACAAAGCAAAACGATATCGCCTGAGGCTGCGTCACCTGCGTTCACGTGTCCTTGCTATTGCAAGATAAAACAAACATGAATGTGAAGGCACGTATACAATGTAGAATGATGACAAAATGTGTTAACAGGATTCATAGGGCAGGGACTTCTGACGGCGGCGGTGGCAGGACCCATCTACACATCGCCATTTTCAGACAACATTCTGGCTACCCTGAGGACCGTTGGCGCCAACAATAAAGGTAAGCTCTGATAAGCACATTGCAAGCACGTCGACATGGACTGCGCGAAAGAGACTAACGTGAACCTATGACGTCACAGACATTGTCTGGAGGACGCCCAGGACCGCTTACGTCTAATAACAATGAATCTGAAAAAAAAAACATCAAGCAATATTTTTGTTTGCCATATCTTAGGCATTGCCTCCGGAGCGAACCTCCTGAATGAACCCGTGTTTATGGTGAACGCTGACGCAGCACTTCTGTCCAAGAGGGCATTTAGGGGACGCCATTTTGTTGGTCGTTGGTCTAAGCGCATACTCAGAGCTAGCTCCCACTTATCAACTCCAAAGAACAACAATCGGTTTGGGTAGAGTGCACGTTGAACGTGTCTATTCGTGCATTCCTCGCAATCGAGGTATTTGTTCTTGAGAGAAGTTGAATGGGGGCTGTATCTGAGCATGCGCTGCGAACAGTGACCAACAATGTGGCGTCTCGTGTAAAACTGTATACATGATCAGAGCACATGTATTCTACGTTGCTTGCACATGACGTCATCAAATCGTGGGGGCAGTTATTCCTGTTTTTTCTTGCCGACAAAAACAAATTCGGTGGTGCGAAATGTTGGCTGCAGAAGGTATGCCCACATCAGAAAGACCACCACAACTACCGTGATTTTAGAAAGGGTCTACTTCTATGATTAGCAAAATAGTCATAGACGAAAATTCCTTAAAGGCTGAAGAGCAGCCAGAAAAGAAGAAACTCTCCCTCAATCCCTCCTTTCCATTCGAGAAAGATAATGGCCCTCCCCTTTTTGCGGGGTGTTGCTCAGAGGCCTGCTCCCGCGGGGAAAGGATGAGAGGGAAGTGCAAGAAGGGAATAGAGAGGAGGAAACTGTGAACCGGTTCTGTGCCCGGCAGAAGACGATTTTGTAGGTCGGCCTTTAAACACTGCTGCAATGTGCACTCTCAGGCAGCAAATGGTTTAGCCAAATGCTGCTTTTGATCTCCAAGTCTGAAATAATGTGTGTTCTCCACTTGGGGGCAGCTGGCGTCCTGACCTTCGTGTGCAACTACACGGGAGATCGGTTGACGTTCGGCATCGCCATCGAGAAGGCTCGGGCAGAGGGCATCCAGGTCGACATGGTGCTCATTGCTGAAGACACGGCCCTCCCGCACACTTTCCCATCGACGGGAAGAAGGGGACTCTGCGGAGCCGTCTTCATGATGAAGGTAAGACACCGTAAGAATGTCACTCATAGCAGGGGAAGGCAGGTGGCTTGGGGTAGTCTTGAAGCCATTTCTGTCGCTTCGACACCACTGAAACTTAAAGAACTCAGAGAAAGCACGAACGGGTCTTCCGGGACACGTAATAGCAATAATAGGAGGCAAAGAAAAAAGACAGACCTGAGAACGATCAGAATTACAGAATGTTAAGAAAATTCCCCGTGGCGGCGATCGGCGGAGAGGTTATATGGAACGCAATCTTTCGAAGTTGTGTCTAGGAAGGCGTTCCGACATAGCATACCAGACACCGGGTTCATCGACATTAATCGTTTTCCGGTCATTTTTTTCCCCTGTAGTACCAAGCCCTCGGAGAGAAAGGGTAACAAAACTTCGGCATATATCATGAGCATCAATTTTAGACAACCTGTCTAGGAAAAAGGTAAGCAAGTTAGTTAGCAAGCAAGTTAGGTAAGCAAGTTATTTGTTGTATAGAAGCTTAGACCGCGGAAGTTATTCTGTCCTAAAGGGCTCAGATGGCTCCGCTGTAGCTGAGAGATTTAACTAGTGCAGTGCGACCGTCAGGCTGGGGTCTTTAACGTGCATCACACAGTAGTGATACATGACAGCCCGTCGGCACAATAATAATAATAGTAATAATAATAACGATGCTTCAGTGATTCAATTATTGATTCAATGCTCATCCAGATCGAAATGGGCAGGGGAGGGATCAAACCCGTGATCCCTGGCTTCTGCAGCGATGCCTTTGGCAAAGGCCAGACGGTTGTCCTAACGGTGTTTCTGATGCTGACCACTTGGCTGCTAGGCCGTGAATGGAGCGAGCTGCACAGGCCGCGCACAATAGAGTGTCAAGGTCGGACGTCTGGGATCTATGAGGGTGTACCGTTTGGACATTCAGTGTCATTTACGACGGATATCATTTCAGTTTCTCTAGCTCCGCCAGTTCTATTGTAATATACAAACTAATTATCAGCAACATTGTAAAAACCGAAGACCGAGGACCGTAAAACGAAAAACGAGTAAAACACGTAAGTTTAGTATACCAAATGACGAGCGATATTAGGGAGTTTTGGCAGAGCCACAGCTTCCTAAGATAGGGCATTCCGATAACTCCGATAACAATCTCCGATAACGATGTGGTGCATACGCGTGAGTACTGGAGGAGGACTAGATATCGCTATCGTAGTTATCAAAATCATCTACTAAAACTCTTCTTTATTTTTCTTGGGTTCTTGAACACAATGGGACAACGACGGATAAACATAAAAATGCGACAGACACAGACTGCGCTTTGTTTGCTATGTTGTTGGCCCTTGCGTTCAAGAGACCAAGGAAAATATTTAATCAATATGCTGTCCTGCTGCTATTCCTATTTATTGTTTACTTTCGTATTCTTAAACATGATGATCACTTGTCGACCTCGAGAGCCCCTCTCACCTTATGCGCGTGACACAAGTGAATTTGACACTGTTTGTGGCTTGTCCTGTTTTGTTCCCCAGTTTTGGGTTTCTATAACACTGAACGTTCATCAGCTTGCCTGCTTGTTGATAATTACTTCTGTTGATCAAGTAAGTTTCTGGTAATCATCGTATTTCTCTTTCTTCGTGTGTTTGGTTTCGCAGGTTGCAGGAGCCATGGCGGATGAGATGAAGTCTCTCAAAGAAATAAGGACATTGATTGAAGAGAGGAAGAAAGATATGGGTGAGCAAGACTTCGCGAAAGCTTAGTTCAGGGAACTTCGTTTTATATTTATAAACAAAAATATATTAAATGAAAAATGTTAAAAAATATCATATCCCCGTGCAGTTATTTTGAATAAGGAATGCATGCGTTTCCACGTAATACTTAATGGGAATAAAGTTAAAGTCACCAGGTGAAAACAGCCCTAATCCACGACGACTGGGGAAACTTAAGAATCAACATAAACACATAAATGCAGGGGCAGGTTTGGGGGGGGGGAGAGGGCGACCCCCCCCCCCACCAGGCTTGACCCATAAATCCGCCCCTGCTGCTGCATAGATGTATACGTGATTACGTTGTCGTCCAAGCAACTTTAATCCAGGGTACATTTCACTCTGTTTAACTACTACCATCTTACTCGCT
>JAZHYW010030456.1:0-22487 GCA_037355805.1 Ixodes ricinus | reverse complement strand
CCAGCAGCCAGCACCGTTCCGGCGTTACGTATTGCGCTGCGCCCTAGGAGCGCGCCACCGTCAGCCCCGTCGTCGGCGCTGTTCGGCGCGCACTACTGAGGTTCAACTGGAGCTTTCGCGGCGCGGAACAAGTGCTAATGTGAAAGTTTGAGTTGTGCCCCTGAACTAATGCCTCCAGAGTGTGTTCCATCTTCTACTTGGAATATTCGCGTGTTTTTGAGGAGAGTATTCGGTTAATATCAAGCCCCTCCCCCCCCCCCAGCACTGACAGATCGTTCAGCAACTCTATCACTTGGGCTGCACGCTTAAAAGCTGTGAAAGAAACCACGCGGTACTGATATAACACAGAAGTATAGACTTAGAAATCTCAATAAATCTCCGCACTGTTTCAATGGTCAGCGGAACAATAATCTGGTGTATTGTTCTTTGGCATCGTGTTGCTGATCCGGCAACCAGCATTGTGGAAGGTGCAAGGCCAAGCGCGTTTGGGAACGGCCGAGGCGCCACTGCAGAGATGGCAAGCATATAGCGATTTTTTTTGCGGAATGCAGTTTATGAAGAAAAATACCTCGATTGGTAGTACAGGAAGCATGATAATGCAATATGAACACAAGCTTAAACAGCCCATTGTTTCTCGTCACGAAGAAACACTGAGCAACAATTAACCCACTGTGGTCTGGTCAAAGCTCATGCAGCCTTTTCGTGGGAGATAACCGCAGTCTCCCTGTTGTAGAAGACGTGATGTGGCATAGATGACGCCAGAGAAATTCGGTATGTAAATCCGCGACTAAAACTGTGTAAGCGGCTTTAGGTGCTCTACAGATGCACTGTGTTGAGCACATATGAAGTTCGACTTGTGGGTCCGATCAGGCGGAGAAATCGACAGTTCATGGATGTCTTGGCGCGACTGGCGGGCTTTCTCCACTGGTTGGGTCACTACTATTACTGTCCGCTTCCTTGTTGGCCTTTCACGTGGCATCGCCAATGAATTAGTGTGGATGTCAATATTGGCTCAAAATGAACAGCCATCACTGGCCCAATAATGGCTGGAATGTTCATTTAATGGTGGCAAAACATTGGTGCCTATGATGGCTGAAATGTTGGTGTAACAATGGCCCAAGAATGGTGCCAATTGTGGCTGAAAAGTTGGTCAAACGATAGCCCAATATTGGTGCCAATGATGACACTGAAGGTTAGTTGAATTATGGCCCAACGTTGGTGCCAATGACCAGGCCGACATTGGAGGAAGTTGTAGTTGGCCAGAATCCCATTGTTGGACCAACCTAGGAACCCAGTGTTTGCCATCGTTGGCCCAATGCCCTTTCACTCTTTCGCAAACTAACATAACATGCGGGCTTGAACCCCTACCCCCCGATCCTCAAACAAAAATATATATAAACAACGCGCATCTTTTAATCTATCTCGTTGTTGCACCAAAAAAAAGAGAGGTTGTGCGCATTATTCATGCCCTGTGCGAAGTAGATCATACAAAATTTGCTCGTCAGAGCAAGGAACGATTCTTTTTAGCGTTTGAAACTTGTTTGTCTTAATAAGAAGGCATGCAGATAATCAAGGATGCACCTATGTATGAATTGCTTAATTTAAAACATGAAAGGGAAAATTATTAACGTTCCGCAGGAGCCCGAATTTTTTACTACAGTCCTTGAGGTGAGCACGAGTAAAGTTTGTTTAATGAAAAAAATTGCAAATCTTCCTCAGCTCTCAAATACTCAACTTAGAAGTCGCAAAATTACACAATGAGAGCTAAAATTAAAACTTGCCTTTTGAATGTCTTGATATTTCCAATAGTTTTCAAAATGGTCGATGCGTATTAGTCCCTCTTTTTGCATTGACAGGCACAGCCAAGAAGTACGACAGGATTGAACATAATACCAGTTCCATCTTAAAGCTGAAACGATAGAAAGCACAATTCCAGCATCCGAAAGTCTTTATTCTCAGAAAGCAAGACAAAAACAAAGCCTTGACATTTTCTTCTTTTTTTTTTCAACAATCCTCTGTCTTGTTTAGATCTAGTCCGCAAACAATTGTTTCATATCGCTTGTGTGACGGCAGGCATTTCGGAACGTTTTAAAATTATCGTCTCACACTATTTTCAAGATATCTTAGTATACATATTTTTTGCGTATTGAAAAAGACAGACGTTTAACTATGTTAAAATGCAGAACCCAGATCAACCAGGTACACTTTTTTAATACTATGTTAAAGGAACGCAAATACTTCCCGTAAGATACCGTTGAAGCGGCTAGATGCCCAACACATTGAAAATTTAATTTTAATGTCCTTTATGAACCATATCATATTTGTTCGATCAATCAAATTACACTTATGAGTTGAGGTGTCATACGATTTTGCGAAATGGCTTTTTTGTTAATTTAGACGGTTTAGAAGTGAGAGCAAGATGCTCTACCTGCGTTTGGACACGTTTCGAAGAGGAAAGCTTCATGAAGGTTGATGTCCGACCGAAGGACTTCTTTTTTCTTGTTCACCAAATCGAAATATTAATGCACAATGTCGCAGCTGAATTGAGTATGCCGTTTAGAAATTATAAAAAAGTACCATGCTCAATAATCAGAACGCGTCCCTGTCTATTACACGTTCACGGCCGTTCTCCCCTTTCTCAACTTGAGTGTCCATGTCAGTCACTGCTTATTCACTGCTTTCGTTTCCCCAAAGTTTTGGTCTAACTTCCCGCATGCAGAGTTCGCTAACGAGAATCCACACCGACCCCAACTAAAACCTCCTCTAACACTTTTTATTTCAAAGAAAGCGGCTTAGAAGTCTGAAGAAATTTCGGCAGCGTTCCTTTGCCAGCTCTTGCCTGCCATCGAAAGTGACGAGTGTTTTTGGCCGATCTTTGTTTAAACCGACAGCAAAGTTTATAATGCAATTTTGTTGTTACAATAAACGGCCGCTGTCACATCGCCGACGCATCATCTGCTTACACGAGCCCGCTAGTGGAAAGTCACGTGGCACAAAGCGCATAGCTGGTTGGCCTGCGGTATTTAGCTTTTACAAGGCTAAGGCGTGAACAGGGGCCAGGCCCCACGCTACTCTTTTGTGTTTGCGGGTGGGCCCACTTAGGCGGAAACATAGATAAACAATGAACAACAAAACAATTTCGAGGACGCTTCAGTACTTCTTATGAGTTGTGAATGCGAAAGCATGAATGTCGTTCTTCCGCTCCCTTAGTTCGTCTGCGGCGTACTGGCGTGGACGGCCACGTTTCGCTATTGCCGAGGTAGCGGCCGACCGCCAAGCGCGCGTCTCGCGAAGTGGGCGGGCAGCTTTGAGCTCGGCCGTGCAGCCTCCCCGGAGTTTGCCCGTGCAAGCTCTGCGGCCAGGCACGCAACTCTTACCGGCGGCCGGGCCGCTGCGTGCGCTGCGCCGCCATGGAGAGGGTTCTCGGGTGGCGTTCCTTGGAGCTACGCCGCGCAAGAGCCAATGGCAGCCTCGTTCCTTGAAACTATGTCACGCGCCAGCCAGTGGGAGCCTATCCATCAGATTTCTGCTACAGACGACAGGCTTCGCTCCATTGGGACAGGGGTAGGTGAAGTTTGACCCGACTTCAAAAGCTGATGACGTCGGTTTGCTTCATGGGACAGTTCATGCTTTCGCATTAAAATCAAGACGCTGACAGGGAAGGGTGTGGTTGTCATTTGAGCCCATTCTTGTTTCGACCTTCCCAAAAGAACCAATCCCAAAACGTCCTTGTCTGTTGGGCCGGCCCGCCGTATTTGGTCCCCTCCAAAAACAAAAAAGAAGAAAAAAGCGTAGCACTTGTATGTCACGGTGTCATGGCTTGGTCACCGAATATGCCCGAAGAATGTTCTTTGAGCCCGTCCCTTGGCCTGCCTCCTCCCAACTCCTACACGCACGCGCTCACATACCAACACATACGTGATTTGGTCTCCCCCGTTCGGCTAACGGTTCCTGGGATATGCCCTTTCTGCTCATGAAACATACAGCGAAGGCCAGTGACCGACTCGTTGGGTTGTCCGGAAGTGGTCGCAGGCGCTGGGCAACAAAACACCAAACTGCGTCTTGGTCAACGCACGGCTTGTGTCTCATTTCCCCGAGCCGCGGGGAAGAGAGGGGGGGAGGGGTGCACTGAGTACTGCCCCCCCCCACACACACACACAGAGACCATTGCTAGGAAGACTGCGCTGACGCGTTTTCCGAGAATTCCTCTTCAGTCCCTGTCTATTACTCCCTTCACTGCGAACCTGCCTCTTTTTTTACCGTGAAATAGAAGCAGAGGTGTAATTGGATCGACTTACTTCCACCACATCTTTTAATTTAACCGGGTGGTATAAACGTAACGAGATGAGTAATTCGTTACTCATACACTAAAGAAATAACTTTAGAAATCACACTTTCAAAATGTAATGAATTAATTACTTAATTACAAAAATATTTAACGGATGAAAAGTAATCCCCTTACTTGTAACGAATCACTTCTATGTCTGCGTACGCGTATGTCGATCTGACTGGTCGTCATGTTAATTACCGGATTCTGGAACACAAAAGAGCGGTTGCATCAAGTCCGACTAAGTCTGAAATTGTGAAACACCTTGACAAATGTAACAATTGTTTTCGGGATTGAACAAAAACAGAAGTGTTTTCTAAGTAAACAGATCCGTTAAAAATGGTTCTAAAGGAGATAACACGCATGACACACTCTCGGCATTGTATTTGTATCCCCACAGTCGTGTTGGACGAAACGTGTTCTTTCTTATTCGTTCGGTCTTCCAAGGTAAGTCGGATTTAAGGACGAAGGTGTGGGACGTTTGGGCTTTTGTTTGGCGTGCTGAGATGAAATGGGCCATGCCCACTTTGTCTTGCTGTGTGATTGACGTTTGTTGTTCTGTCAGCGGTAAGTTGCACTGTGTGAAGGAGACCGAAAATAAGATTCGCAGCTGTGTTTTGACATGGTGTTGTGTTTATCACACTTTTGTGTGCCCTTATATCTGAGGTTCTTCAGCAAGACCGCTCAATAGCTCGCAAGCGAATTCTCCTTAAAAAAGATGGAGTGTAAGTTGTATAGTCTTTTCGATAGGCTATTAAAGATTATAGTGGTTTTAATAGCTTTGTTCTTCAGAAAAAATGTTAGCACAGCAGCATCCCCACATAGTGGACACCTTTGTCATGTGTTTCTATTGGCGTCCGGACAAAATGGTCCCAAACAAAATGGCCTCGGACAATATAGTCCCAGTCCAAATGGCCCCGGACAGAACGGTTCCAAGCGCTAGCCCGGACAAAATGGTCCCAGGCGCATTTTAAGGGCACTGTTTGTTTGCTCTTTGTGAGTTAGTCAATACTTTGCACTTGCTGCAAATCGTACATAAAGAAAAAAATGTTTGCTGAAAACTTAAGGTATGAAACGCTAGCCATTTTAGAGTTTACATATTCAATTCAAAACTCTATGCCATGCCAGTTGCTGAGTCAAGAAGAAGAGAAACGTATACTAAAAAAATATATACCAGTAATATATCGAATATTCTATCTATATTTTTTTAAATATTCAGCCCGAGAAGAAAAACGCTCTTCCATGAAGCACCATAAAAAAATAATAACTTTCGTGTTTATACAACGTAAGGTCGGTCTGCTCTTTGAACACAGGCGACACTGGTTTAAGCTGTAGATGAAAAATTTTGCCACTCCAGCACCACTGATAGCATGGGGTCCTTTACGTTCATCACGCAGTAGCGATGCACGACCTCACGCATATCCCCACAAATGTGTAGTATCTGCATGATTGTATCCGAATAATCACGTGCATGCATTGTCTTACAGAGCCACTGCGCTAACTTAAAATTATGGAAAAAAATGCTGCTATATTTTTTTTCCCGAACCTATTCTACGTTTTACCAAAGTCGGAGTGCAGCCGATTCTACCAGCTGGTAGGACCGATCAGAGCAGTGCTGATAACAATATGTATTAATGGCGTTCGTTGACTGTTTGTGCATTGTATTACCGGATAGTCTCCACTCAATCGGAGGGTGCTTCGCGACCTTGCGCTTTTAGAGTGCGCGTCTGTATTTCCAGAGTTACGTCCATTCTCCAGCTTAGTACAGCGCTCTGACTTATGCGAATATGAGTCATACAGCCGATGGAGCGATAATAGAAATTAAATTAACCTTTTGCGCTTTTTTGGTTATTTTCTTTAATATACTGCAAAGCACAATAAATACATTAAAATGTACATTGCACGTGTGTTGAATAAAGCATCAGACTTGCAGTACTCTAAAGCTTGAAAGAGCGCCCCAAGTGTCACCAAATCACTTACGCTCATTCTGTCTGGGTTAGCGATTAGGACCATTTAGTCCGGGACCATTTTGAGCAGGATCATTTTGACCAGGATCATATTGTCCGGGACCTTTTTTTCCCGGGATCATTTTCTCCGGGAACATTTTGTCCTCGGACCATTTTGTCCCCGACCATTTTGTCGTACACTCGTTTTAATTTATTGGGAAAGCATGGGTACGTTAAAGACATCAGCGAAGTGGATGAGTATCTCCTCGGTTGATTCAATTATGGCTGAAGCTCAGAGCAAGGTTTTATGACGCAGATTCCTTTGCTGCGCAGAAAACGTCGGAACCACAAAGCACATGCGACGCTGTGTATCTATATGACGACCTGCAAAGCACACATGTTTGCTTTGTGCCCTAGGGGAACACTGATGATCGTACCGCACAAGCAAACATGTTTCAAAAAGCTGCAGTAAATTGTAGTCCGTTGCAGTCCGTTGCCTTACATGCAAATATAATATCAGGTGCTTTTGGGGGCCGATCCCGTACGAATGTGCAATTATTCAAGTTTTTTCTTCTCTTGTACTGTAGTACAAGGGAAGTTGATACTGTGGGTAACAAACATATAAGGCTCACTTCCAAATTTGGCGCTGGCCTTAAAAAATATGCATAAATGGACGAATGCAAATCGTTGACTAAGCATGTTCCCCTGGATGAATTAAACTTCGCTGCGGAAAAGAAGCAATCAGTATAGGTGTGCTCAAGATGGGTAAACCAAACCTGTATGCAACGGAATATTAAAAGCTCTTCATTTTTTTTGTCTTATCGCGGGTGGCTTTAATATTAGACTTTTAAAGAATTTATCTCAGTCAATGTGAACAAAGTTCAATTCATATAAGGTTGTAAAAAGATATAGTTGACAACTCTAAGTACCCCAATATGTTGGTGGAACGCTGCGTTCGGATTTGCAAAATGTCGGCAGCAGAATAAACAATGTTTTTCGGTTACATAAATATTCTCAGCCTTCGTTCAATCGAAAAGTACAAAACGCAAAACAATGCGCAATATTTCAAGCAAAAAAAAAAGAGAGTCGTCAAACATAAAAAAATTGTTTTGCGTAACTGCACGTTGTTTTGACACAGCTCAGTGTTCTACGTTCCGTGTACTGAATTACTCTGGCACGAAACACCTTGGAGTTCAATTCTGGAAACTTCCGCGGCGTGCAGGCAAGAATAAGCCCCTCTTTTCCTGGGGAAAAGTGGCGCCATATTTTGAACTAGCCGCCACTTACACTATTGGCCAGTCGTCACGTGACATCTGGCTTTCAGCTTTTGACTTCCGGCCGCCGTGAATGGGAGAGCCAGAGAGAAATATAGTACTACGTAAAGAGTGGCCACTTAAGCCGTTTCGCGGCCCAGGAGTTAGGGACTCTACTGGCCGTTAGTAGGCGCAACAGTGCCACTTATTTTGAACATTTGTCAGATATATAACATTAATAAATAACTTCATTGCATAGAGTAAACTTTTAAAATTATTACGAACTTCGAAAACTTTCAAAAACGACTTCAACGGCTGTGGCTATGGCTGCGAGCACGACGGTTGGCTTCGGAGCCCTGGACTCGACGGAGGGCGGATACTTCGGCTGCTTGGTCTGTGTCTCTTGCCTCGTTGTGTGGGTTGAGTTGGTTCTGCGGCTTGTTGTCTGGTGCGGGTTTCTAGTCGTTCTTTCGTGGCGGTCATGGTATACGGTATGCGTAAGAAGTATTTTGACTGTAGTTTCTTTGTTGACGTACATTTGCATTCGGTCGCTTAATTTAGAAGCCACTGGGTCAGTCATATGTGCAAGCGCCTTTCAGCACATGGTCATATGTGCAAGCGCCTTTCATGGAACTTGGACGGTAATTTTTTTAAATGCCCTCCATCGTAATGCATTTGTCGCTGTAAGGCTCGCTGTAATACAGTACTTTTTCTACTCATACATTTTGCATGTGTATTATTTTTGTAATGTATGAATAGCATACATCACTTTTGTCTTCGAGTTGATGTTTGTTCTGCTTGTCATAGTTACAAAAATAACTATTTTTGTGTGTCAATCCCGGTGTCGTCTTATGTCGTCCCTTCAAGAGAGTTAGCACAAATGTGAAAATATCCTCTTTCGGTGTGCGGTCAGTTTGAATTATATGTAGTACTGGATGACTTTTCTTCTGCAGTACAGATTAAGTTATGTTTATCAAACAATTCTATTTTAAACAAAAACCATGCAAGTTACAATAACACTGACTCGTTAAACTAGAGGCAGAATGCTACTACCCGATACAAAAACACCGCCAGAATTCACCTTGAATTTATTCATTCATCTTGCCAGCGGTTACTGTGTGTATCCATTCATTAAACACTCAACTGGGGACTATACTGGCCGCTGGGCCCGCTCGCTGACGCTGAATTGGGCCGCTGGGGCCTATGGAAGTGTCCGCTCTTTACGTAGTACTATATTTCTCTGTGGGAGAGCGCCTTTAGAGCGCGCGACACGAGAGCGCTGCGACAGTAGCGCGCTTGACTTAGAGCGCACGTCACGAGAGCGCACGACCAGTTGAGCGAGCGACACAGAGAGCACCACCAGTTGAGCGCATGACACGAGAGCGCACAGCCAGTTGAGCGCGCGACACTTGAGCGCACTCCATTTGACTGAACACCGCAAAATGTGTGATCTTCTCGCGCTCCACAGAGAGAACAAAATTGTGCAACTCATTGGATTTGAAGCATTGGTGACTTTTGACTCATTGAATATGCCTTTAATACAAATAATAAAAATAAAAATGTACGACTCTTTGTAACCAATTGTTTACTGACATTGGAGGAAAAGGGGCAGGGGAGTTGGCTGGGGCATATAGGTACCGGGAAAGTTTGTAGTTGAGTGGAGCCGCGAGTCTAAGATTTCTTCACAGTGCTGCGGCGCGCCTCTCGGATATACTATAAATAGTTTACTTTTTGCATTTGGTTTATACTTGACAGACATTAGGGCTCCGATCAATTTGGTGGCTATTTAGACGTCCTCGCTATAAGTTTAAATGGAATTTTGATGTTTACGTCCGTAAGGAAGAAAGCTCACCGCTAAAAAAGTATCCGTAAAAAAATTCGAAGGAAAGCCTAGCGCAATTTTATCAGATGCACATCTTTCCAGTTTTTTGACGGATACAAGAAAACCTACTCTGCAATCTGTGATATACAAAATCAAAGAAATAGTGAAGCTAGGTCAGCTGCAATGTTTTTTCTGCGAAAATTCACGCTACAGATATCCATTTTTTTTTCTGTTAGCTTTTTGTATCACTTTTTGGTTAGTCACACGCAAACATTTTATGGACTCATTTCGCAATGTCATTGCCGAATTCCAGCGCGCATAAATCCCTGTTAATTTTACATAAAACACCCGATGCCCGAACAAGTGGTCGGTCCGGTTGGACCACTTGCGCTGGACTGGTGGTGCGCTCTCGTGTTCGTAGATCGTCTTCACCGTCCCCGCAACACTCTCCGCAACCCGCTACGATACGCGGAACTCTACAGTCAAGGCTATCTGCGCGCAGGCGCAGTAGCAACTGCTTCGTTGCGGAGGGCTTAGCGGAGGCGGAAACGCGGTCTACGAAAACTCCTCTAATGTCGCTGCGCTCTTAAGTCGCGCGCGCTAACGTCGCCGCGCTCTCGAGTCGGGCGCTCTAACGTCGCGGCGCTCTCCAACGTCGCGGCGCTCCAGTGTCGCACGCGCTAACGTCGTTGCGTTTATTGAATCTGCGCTCTAATGTCGGCACTCTTGTGTCGTGCGCTCGAGCGCAGTACAGCCGCGCGCGTAGCATTACCCAAGATGTTGCTAAGCCGCAGCTTACGGCTGTTGCGCCTGTAGAATAGTCGGCCGGAAAGCTTTTCAGTGTTCTCTCGGTCACGGAAAATAAACCTCGGAGGAAGATCTTGCTTACCACCAAATCGGTCGAAAAGATTTCAACCCGGCGGGAGCCGCCAGGTTATGCGAGGTGAGTGCTCTGTATAAAACCTCACCAGCGTGCAAAAAGACAGCTGTTGTAGAGCGAGTTATGCACTCCTTCCACCGTAAACGCGAGCGACGTAATAGCGAGCACAACACTGCCAACTTGGCATGCACGGGCGCCTGTGCTGTGGAAGTAAAGGACCCCACATGCAGAGTTGTGTCTGGAGAGCGTATTGGCGACGTGAGCGATCGAAAGCGTCGCTGTCGCCGGCCCACCACAATCGGCCGAACTGCTGAATGCGAAGTCGATGAGACCCTTTGCTGACGTCATGTCAGCAAAGAAAATCTCATCGACGGAAATAGGAGGAATGTAAGAGCTTTGATTTTAACGGTGTTGGCAGTGTTGCTTGAGAACACTATGATTTCAGGCTTCCACTTGCTCACTACAAACACCATCGAACTTGTTGTTTACAAGGTAATGACGTCACGAAAGGCGACCAAACGAGGGCGCCATTGAAACATCTCGCCACTAATAGCCTTGTTCAGGCAGTTGCGTTTTATTGCGTTCGACTGCGTTGCGGCTGCGATAAACCAGGACATCCCTGCTGCTTATATTGCGTGCCAAGATGAGTCCTTGAATTGAATTCTACGCTTCACCACGAAGCACAGATGTGCCGGTGACTCGCTTTCCGTTCTCGACGCAACGCAGTCAAACGCACCCAAAACGGAAATGTCTGAATTGGCCTTAAGTCTGCGTTGCGTCGAGAACCGAGAGCGAGTCACCGGCACATCTGTGCTCGTAGCGAAGCGTGGAATCCAATCTGGCGGAATATTGCTTGGCACGCGACAGAAGAAATATAGGTGTCCCGTGTGCCGCAATCGGAACGCAGTTAAACGCTTTTAAACGCAACCGTGCGTAGGGGCGTTAAGGCGTTCAAAACGGCCTACTCCTGCTCGTGCCGAGACATCGGCGTCACTCCCAAATACGGGTGCGTGCGGAGTACACCTTCATCATGTTGCGTATGTGCTCGCGTACCATAGATTGTTTAGCACAAATAGCTTGCAATGCTGCCGCGGCTGCAGACCCGAGCATGTGGATGTATCTATACTCCATTTCGCTATAGGTGCGAGCAAAGCCAGTGCAACAAGCAGGAGTATGTTTCTTCTGGACGACGCCTCACTGGACGAGTGTGTGGCTTAGCCCGCTTTAAGCGCATTCGCTGCCGTAGCGTGACCTCCTTCGCTCGCAGTCTCATCGAAACAAAAGCTCAATCAAATAAAACACTTGAGATTATCCCCGCACTCGCGCTAGCAGCTTTGACAGCGCAAACTTCACGCGCAGGTCTTTGGCAGGTTAACCTAGGATCTGCGGAAACAGACGTTTGATGTGGCGTTACATGATGTGCTCTCTACTAAAATACGCTCTCTTCAATCTAATTACAGGACCACTTCAGTATCGACCACTTCGAAACAATAATTATGCAAAACAAAGGAGAGCAAAAATTGAGGAAAGATGCTCCCAAACATATCTTTTTCGTTACCTTCCACCAAGAGAGTAAACCATCACTGCAAGGGAAATGGAAATGGAAATGGTATCCACAACATCTCACAAAACCATATTTTTTTTTTCTTCAGTAAGACACGTAGAATCAGTTTTACAATACAAATTCGATGCACAAACTGATAATTTTAGATGCCCCTTTTACAAAATGCAGATCCATTTATTTGTTTTAGTTGGCTTCCTAAAGTCTCCCAGGCACCACCAGCAAAACCTGAATAGAACACCACAAGGCAATGCCCACTGTACCGAAACATCCCCAGGACAGACTGCTTGCAGCAACCAGCAGCTGCTCTTTAGTTTGGCTGTCCGGTACGGTTCTGTGATCGACCAAGGCACTCTTACCACTAGTGCCATCTCTTTCCATCTCTAGGGGTGTGTGTCCTCCCAAGGGCCACCAGCAAGATCCGAGCCTGAGCTTTTCCCTTGGGGCAATCCGTCGCAGTGACCGCAGCTGTTGGTGAGTTTGGCTGTACGATAGTCTTTCCAGGTCAACTGAGGCTGACTACCACCAGTGCCGTCCTTGCCGACGGCACAAACTCTAGAAGTTTGTACCGTCCCGAGGCTGCCCAAGCCAGGTCTGAGCAGCGCCCAACAGGCCCTTAATTGCTTCTCCGGCTTGTCCTGGACAGATTGCCGCAGCAACAACTGATGAGTTTTCATTTTTGAGTACTGTTTATTTCCTGGCAGAGTGCAGAACAGTTACACACTGTCACTTACATCCGATCTTATTGCCTCACTCTTAGCCATTTAACAAAGACAAAATAACAATCTTTTTTTTCTTTTTCAGGCACACTGTTTACACTTGGCAACCGGCTGTATCATAAGAATGTCTGTCTTGCCAATGTACTGATGGATAACAAAGATCTACAAAGATAACAACATTTGATGCAGATAAAACTGATATTGGCGCAAGGACAAGAATATCAGTTGCAACGTGAAGAGAACAATTTAAAATTTGGACTTAAGCGCCTTTTCGTTGCAGACCAACTTAAGTGTCTCAAAAGGTCCACTATGAAGGGGAACTGCATGGAGTCAATGCACCTTCGAGAAAGTTTTGCAGATTCACCTTTCTTGTGGTTCCTAAGGTTTCAATGTGCTACTGAGAATCGGGGTAGCTTTCGCCTGCAGAACGCACACCTCATTGGCATCTCTAGAACTTCAAGTTCGTGTCAGAGATAATGCACAAACTGACGGATTTTTTAGCATACAAGGTGAGTCAAACTTGCAGCATATAACACACTTGTGCATCATTATCTTGATGTGTGCACTTGAATTCGGACGCTGGCAGACCGTCTCACAAGCAGCTCGATGCTTTAACCCCCTGCAGTGTGTACATTTTATTTTCTTCGGGTGTAACAGCATCAGACCCATCTCACCAAGCAGCTCCATGCTTAACCCAATATGCAGTGTGTACATTTTTTATTTTCTTCGGGTGTAACAGCATCTGCGTATGTAACAGCACCACTAACAGCATTATAAAGTTTAAGAGCTTCGTAAATATCGTGTGATAAGTAAAAAAGCGATCTGCACCTGCCAGTAAAGCTTCCAGCATATTTGTAAAGTATTAGGAAAGCATTTTGATGGTGTAAGGTGTGTCCGTGCCATTTATCTTTTTCTTATTCTCGTTATCTGTTTCGTTATGTACTCAACTTATGCTCTCCTTGTAGTGCATACTCCAGCCGTGGCCTTTACTTGGCTGGCACGTTTTGTGAAATAAATAAAATGGTGACTTCGATTTGTTCTCATTTTCGTGGAGATTTTGTTCTCGCATTTGCCTGTTTTGCACTGGTCTCTGCATGAGATTTGAATCATTTTTTGCCCTTTTCCTTTTACTGAAATAACCTGCACTTCCTGACTCTTTTCTTAGATTTTATGTAGACTTCAGGGGCCTTATATGGATTGAAAAGAACTAGTATGTATGAATATTGACATGTCGAATAGAGAACTTTCAGGTCGTCATTAAAATTTCTATAAAAGTTAAATTCGTAAGCACTCGATTAGCTGGAACCAAATCGTTGGTTCCTAAGTCTGCACCAAATTTCTAGCCCTAGGACGCTGGCCCAGGAGTTTAGAAGCAGCTGAATCGCAATTAATCCTGGATTCTTTTTCAGTATGAACGAATAACAGAAAATATACAGACACTATGATAAAATTACATGGAATAACAAAGTAAACGAAAACGGAGTTTTCCTTTCTAAAACGGTTTCATTAAATAAAATCAACAGAAAGATAGCATTTATTACGCTTAGGGGAGTAGTGGCACCACGTGCGCCTCGGTAGCGAAAGGCCCCGATGTCACAAGTTTTTACAGCTAGTACAGAATACACACGGACAGAAATTCGTAGCGATTTTTATCATTACACGTACTGCAGTCAGTTTACAATGCTAGTTTAGCGTCAACCACATCAACGCTTCCCCGATTCGATAGAAAATAGAATCTCGCTTTCTAGGCCGCCAAATTGTTTTTGGCCCCGTAGGCCAAGCCTCTCCCGAAAGCTTGCCAAGGACACATGTTAAAGAGTAGTGAATCATTTGAAATCGTGGAGAATATATTTGGAATTTGGCGGTTTGATTTGATGATTGAAAACGCCTTGCAATTCCTATGAAGCCGAACACTCACGAGAAACTGACTTAATGCAAGTCGGTAGAGACGATTGGGACCATTATCTAAAGCACTTTCGGGATTCACGACTCTTCCCTTTAACTTTAAGCCTCTCTGGTTCAAAGAAGCCGCAAGTGTGTGAACGGGCCTTTAAGCAGAGACTGCAGCCAATGCCACAAGCACAGAGAGCTCAGGGTTCCTGCTTTGAAGCGTCCTCCCGCAGAACGAGGACTCGGGCTATAGAAATGTATGTCTCGAAGCCAGGAGCGCGGGCTATACTCCGTTACCCTTAAAAAGGCACTGACAGGGACAAAATACTGTTTTCTTTAATTATCCGAAACGAATGAAAACGATGCCAGGACATTACCCTCAAAATTCGAAATTTAGGAACTCAGTACTTATGAAGTAAAAAAAAATATTCCACAAAGTTGAATTTGAAGTTCCCACATGATCGGCACCAGGCAGTGACGTCAAAGGCTTAGTCGCCCTGCGACTCGAATTTCTCTCGCACCTCCGAACCGTCCCGACCCGAAGTGCCATGTTCGTCCGCGTCCCGCGTTCAACCACCCTTTTTCGATTGTGCCACCTACCGCTGTGAGCAGACTGTAGTAAATACTCGTCGCCAAAAATGCAGAAGAAAATGAAATGCGGTCACCTGAGAAAATATAGAAGAGCAGTGCCTGCGTGGGCCTGCGGAAGAGACGAGGTCCTCACATGCCGAAGTGGTGACCGGCAGGGACGGGGGCGCGCGAGCCCCGAAGGAAGGAGGGACGTCCGATGCAGTCGTTGGTTGAAGCGTAACTCTTTATTCAACGGTCAACAACGTGGGGTTGAAGCGCCACAGGGACGCAACCCTGAAAACACGGGCGCAATGGTGTAACAGTGGCGCCATCTAGGCACTGTGTATACAACTAGTGAAAAAATTTAAATACTACATAGACGACGCTTCACTTTCGAGTTTGAAGTTCTCTTAGGGCCCTATCAGCGATCTCAAATGCTTTGAAACTGATGTGAGGTCGAAGAGAACGCGCAGTGGACTCTTTGTGAGCGACGTGAGGGGCCACGTCGCGCCGGTTCTGCGTGAAAGGCTGCACCGGCGGAGTCACAACCGAAACTAAGATACACAGACACCAAACCCAGTTGTTTTGACTGTTTGGCGGTTTCCTTTTGAAGTCCGAGACGTCGTCGAGAACCTAAAAAAGAGAACTTTGTCGGATTCCCGGATTCCTTGGCGTTGATCTCGATTGCACATATTTTCTCGCGCATCGCGAATGTGACTTTGGTTCGAAATGCAGCACTTTCGTAATCACGAAGATCTTGTTAGGTTAGCCTAAATTATAATTCCCGACGTCAAAGAAATTTCACGAATGAAACCTGAACGCAATATGATCCTTGAAATAAATGTAAGTGCGCAGATGAGCTGGTGTACATTAAACATGATTCGAAAACCCCGAGACTGCAGGTAACGACAAACGCACTCAAAAGTCTGAAACACAGCTGAAATTTTATTTTCCAAAACGTAATTAAATAGGAGGGTGTGTTCAGAAAAGATCATGCACGCGTGTCCAGCTGACATTTTTTTTTTCGTATTTCTATATGTTACTTCCCAATTATGTGGAGGAAGCAAAATCACGACAAGGTTTTGCGTAAAAAAAAATTTTTTTGAGAAAACAAAACAACAACAAAAAGATTACATCAAGACGGCAAACCCGGTTTGGCGTTTCGTCATTTCTGCCAAGTTTGACGGCTGATAATAGACAAAAAACAAATAATATAAGACTCGAAAGTTTTTTTCTCAAAAAGTCACCTATAATGGCAATACATTGTGGGGATTGTGATCCCTCAACATTCTGTTGCGTCAGCGTTTTGGCGCGCCGTGGCGGCCGCGCTGACCTAGCGAGAGGTGGCGCTGCTTACCACAATGAGTGGCTTCCTCCTCTCTCCTTGGGGCGATTTCCGTAACGAACCCCGCAGAAGGAGAGATCGATAGAGCCCCGCGCGGATAACAGTTCGAGTATCCGTATCCGATCCGCATCCGCACACTTTGTATCCGCATCCGAACCGCATCCAACTTTTTTACATCATTGTATCCGTATCCGATCCGCATCCGCACACTTTGTATACGTATCCGAAACGCATCCGCGAAATGTGGAACCATGTCGATGTTCTTGCTAACCACCAGAGGTTACGATTACATTTAGACTAGCCAAAACAACGAAAATCACGCCGACCGCGTTCTTCCCCGCCACACGCGAAATCGGAATTTTCACTTAGTTGCCCCTTCACTCTCCCCTGAAGTCTAAACGTCTAAGAAAGAAAACGATAAAAAAAGCTCGGAAAGAGAGGAGGAGAAGCAGTGGTAGGGAGACAAAATCCTTTCTGTGGTGTTACCGAGCGTATGCGGCCGCCTCGAGTCTCACGGTGTTTCGTGTCAGCCAGCGGGCAGATGCGCCGCTAAGTCATAGTCCAAGGCCTGATCGGATAGACTAATGTGTTATTCGAGAAATATCGCGGCCGCAAGGCGCCCAAATATATACATTGAACGAATTTTGTTATTTTTTTTGCTTGGGGCGGCTACGGAGGCTGCGCGCGGCAGCCGCTGGCATTGCTGGCGCCCTGGCGTCGTAACCGGACGAATATGAACTACCCGACTTTCTTGGCCAGAACTCTAAGCATACAAAAAGAAAGAGGCAGGTTACAGACTGCCTATGTGCGTGCGCCGCTGATTCTGAAACTTTGCAAACCGTGGCGCCGCAGGGTCGCGCCTCGCTGTCGAAGCCCTTCTTTGTTTTTGGTATCATGACCACATCACTCTCTGCCGAGAGGGGGTGGTTTCTTCTACTCTCTTGTGTCTTGTTCGTTTGAGGTTTTCTTTGCCGGAGAAAGTTTTCCGCTGTTTCCCTGCCAAAGAACTAGTTTTTTCGGGACGATTGATGCCCTCCATTTTTACTTTTTCTTTCTCTACAGATAGCATTTTTGACGAGATGAAATGCACTAACGGAAGCGACCTTCAGTAAGAATCAGATCTTTTTAGGATTCCTATCTTTTCTTCAAAACTAGTTTTGTGGCAATACGTTTTGTGGACAACTTTTCACGGACATACATTTCATGGACAGACGGTTCGTCGACGCGGTACGTTTTGTGGGCACGTGCCCCTGCGACGTTTTGTCGACAACGTATTTCTTCACTAAGCCGCTAAAAGCTAGCGCGCGATTCACTTAGGTGTGCTTAACCAAACCATGTCCCCTACCCCCTGTAATCCAGGCGAGACGCAAAAAGTTTGTTACGAAAATAGCAGGGTTGTGTGCGACGAGACGTTTTAGGTTTATCGATGAAATGAACATGGGAAGCCTTTCGATCAAACGTCGCATGTCGACGAAACGATCTGTAGATGAAACGTCAGTCGACGGACTGAATGCCACCGGGAAAACATTTAGATCCGGATCCGCGGATATCCGCATCCGCAGCCTCTGACATCCGCATCCGATCCGCAATCCGCCAAAATCCGTCTAATTTTTATCCGCATCCGCCAGTTTACTGCGGATATCTGCGGATATCCGCGGATAATCCGCGGATATGCAGGGCTCTAGAGATCGACGTGTCGCTTCTTGATTGGCCACTTCGCCGCCGCTGTTATCTTAAAACTAGCGGTCAGCGAGATCTCGCTATTCTTCCTGGGATTTCGGCGGCGGCAACAACGGGAACCGTCCGGCGCACCGGTGAGCGTTTACCCTGTCCTTTGTACCTTTGTGAACGACCGTTTGGCCGTGGGCGACCTCCACACCGACGGCGTTCACCAGCTTATAGCCACTGATCTTTTGGTAATTGTTTTGTATTGAAAATAAACAGAGTTTATCACCGTTACCAACGTGACTGGTGTCTCATTGCGCTCGACGAGCAGCATGCCACGCGAGTACGAACCCGCTTCGCGGTAGAGCGTCTCGCCGCGAACTTGGTACTCCCAAAGGCAGTGGCCCTAAGGAGAACCACAACATGAAACAATTTATACAATTTTGTAAAATATATATCATGCGTAAAAAATGCTAAAACATGGCTACTTTGTCGTTTTAACCTTATGTTTGTGACTTGTTATCTCGTAGAGTTTTTAAGACATATCGTATACATTTTTTCACAGGTTCTTGACATAAGGGTCTATTGTCTATATATAATGTGTCTCTCTAACTTACAAAGAAAAATATTTCCAGTGCTTTAAACATAGCTGAAAACGAGAAGTCCCGCAAATTTAACGTGCAGTTAAAACGAAACTATACCTTCGGTTTTTTTTTAATTTCGGTTAAGCATTCCACACTATATCGCCCTATTTTCTCATTAAAAACATGTTGCATTATTTTGTCTTTGTCAGAAATGCAACACGTCAAAGTGCATGAATTTGACTACTTTGACATTTTTAAATAATATTGGTTCGCTGTTATCTCGTAAGAATTTCAAGCTTTCCTATTTATGTTTTACTCATATATTCTTCTCAAAAGGATCTATCATAGATATATATTTTGTTGTTCTCGTTTATAACTGACAATTTTTACAGCGCTTCAAATATGTCTCAGTGTAAAATGCTCGGCAAATTCAACGTGCAAATAAAAAAAAAAAAGCTGATATTTTTTTAAAGTTTGGGTAAAGTATACTGCACCACATTGCTGTGCTTTTCATTACAATGTTATTTTCTTTATTTTGTCCCGGTCAAAGACACAGAGCTTCGAATTGTACTACGTATACCCTCCAGATCAACATTTTTGTTGCTAGCTGCCGCGGCCTGATTTACTCCTACGTTCTATAAAAGAAACTTATCATAATTTTATAGTTTGTTTATTTGTGGCTAGGTTCAAATTTGATATATATGACTCTAAGCACATCTATTAGAGAGTAGTTCAAAGCTTCAACTCCATCCGTCCAGTGACGAGCCCTTCCCTCATCCTTATTTTAAATGTCGCTGCTCGGTATACGCGTGACCTTAAACGCAACTTTCCAGAAACAAACAAACAGAATAGCTCCGGCTTGCGTTCTCGAGTAAGAACCGAACAAACCAATAAGGTGTGTTTGGTTCTTACTTCGAGAGCGCAAGCCGAGCTGTTGTATTTCTGATTCTTTCCGACCGAAAACGCCGATCGAGAACTGGCCGGTTAGAGTCGCGCTCACTCTCTTCTCCAGGGTCATGGGCCGTTTTCTAAGGTTCAGACACTACCACCAAATTTAATCAAAGTCGTGGGTCATTGAAGGCAGACACTCAATATTAAAAATAGAAAAAAATATGAAACCCATTATTGTGGGTTCTAAAAAGATGCAAATACGTTGATTGAAAAACAAAAGTGGCACAGACATGCTGAAGCATTCTGTGCGTTCGCTGCGTAATTCTCAACATCGTGTCGTACAGCGTGTCGTGGCACTCGCGGGCTGGACGGCGATAAGGGGGAGAAGGGGGGACGACGGGTATGGGACCTATACTTCTAGAATTGTCGTTTGCGGTACCGGCGCATCTGTCTTCCTTCGAAACATAAATTTTCGGACCAATCAAAACAATTAGGATTCATTCCGTACGACAAGCCCGACCACCAAGCCGATTTGCACAAAAACGTCGCCGAGTCGTCGCCACTTCTCGTGGCTGAAGACATCGCTCGTCTTACGAACACAAATTGGTAAGAGCTTGAAAAACGCGCAAACATCAAGCATGAAGTGCGTACTTCAAGTTGAATAGGCATGCGTACGATTTCTTTGCTAAGTGCGAATGTGGCCAATCTGTGGTGCGGCCCGGCTTCAAGCCTGGCGAGTGCCTTTGCTGCAGGGAAATGGGAAGCAAACTTTTCGACCTACAGTCGACCGGCTGCGTTACTACGAACGAGGAGTTCCACCTCGTCTGCCTGAACATTCCGATGTTAAAACTAGCGTACTTTGAACTCCACGACAGGAAGCTACATATGCCCAAGGATATCAACAAGTCTATGTTACGAAAAACGACTCTCAATCTGTATAGTAGCTCTGTTGAAAGATGTCCGCTTCACACTCAGCGGGCCCATGCTCGACCCCGAGTTCGGGCATACAATTTTTAGGGGCGAAGCTCCTTAGGGTCTAGCCTTTTCCGTCCGTCCGTCCGTCCGTCCCATGTGCCTTCTTAGAAAAAGAAAAAAATGTTTGCGCAGTCGACAGGAGTTCGAACCTGTGCGGGGAGACCCCAGTGGATTTCTAGTCCATCGCCTTGACCACCCGACCTTGACTGCGGGACGGCTAGGGGGCTCTGAGATGTGGTAGTAACTCAAGAGCTGGGGCTGTCATGGATGAGACGTTGCATGTAACCGCTCAACGTCTATACAGGAGAGGGCGCTGCGACCAAATGCGTATATAATCGCGTTAAACTTTGCATGCATTGGCCCAACGTTTATAGACGAGAGGTCGCTGCGGTCAAATGAATGGATCCGCTAGAAGAACCACTGGCTCTGCATTTCACCGACCATAAATCTGTAATAATGAAGTCGAAAAGCAACCCGGAACTAAGCACTGCCTATGAGCAATAAACAAAAGTCAGCACCATCAGCACAACCTATGAACAAGATCAGTAGCATTAGCACCACCAGAGCTTCGCCCGAATCCACGTCATTCACCACGTGGAGATGCGGCCATTTTTTTGGTCAAACATTTCGCCATATTTACACATATTCGTTTTTTACAATTATCGCTGAAAAAAAAAGTCGTGGACAAAACGTTGCCTAATTAAATGGTACAGGACTCCCTTTTGACACGTGCAAACTCAATGTAGTCGCTTTGCACGACATGCAAGGGGCAAATAAATCGGGTAGCGTCCTCTTTCCGAGGTGCCCGATACCGTTCTGCCGGAATTGCAGCCATCCATTGGTCCCGATCCCGTTAATCTTTCGGGAACTTGTGCGTAGACTCTGCATCACAATGCCACTTGTGGATGCAGAACAATTGAGCCAGCTCCCCTCGCAACATCATGGGGCGTTCTTTCGGAACTGATCACATGGCATTCACGACTCATTTCCAACTCTTCAATGCAGAAAACAACTCATCTTGAAGTGCAGAACAACGTGCGGAACAAAGATAACTGCAAAGTGATCGCACAGCAAACGGTACCCGCCACGTCTCCTGCGTTCAAACACACAAAAAAAAAACGGAGGAAAAACAATCAAAGCCGTTTACAACTTACTGGAACGCCGATTTAGAGCGCAGCTCTTTAGAAGGAGGAGGGGACGGTACTGAGGAGAGGATATATATATATATATATATATATATATATATATATATATATATATTATATATATATATATATGTGTGTGTGTGTGTATATAGGGTGGTTCATGTCACCAGGCTCGATCTAAAATTAGCCGTGAAAATCGACGTCTGCACGTAGCCATCTAAACTTTTCGTCAAAGGTGTATTTCACTGGTCGGTTTTTTCTTGTAAAATTACAAAGCGTAGTTTTCTTTTAGTACAAAATAGGGCCAAGACACTTGCCAGGGTCTACGGCGGGAGACGACCCAGACGACCAAGTCCAGTAGCGGGTTGTGTCTGGTGTTCGTATTGATAGATGGCGTCGGGAGCAGCATCTGAAGGTGCAGCCGAACAGCGAAAGATAGCAGACGACACGCAGACGAAATCAGTTTGCAGCAAAAGCGCCGCTGTTATGCAGACGCGCTTTTTTACTTTACATTTTGCTTTTATTGATCGCATTCTTTTTAATCCGAAGGTACATTTCAAAAAAGATTACATTCATTTTAGTAAACCACGGTGCTCGCGAGCCGTCGTGATAAGGAGGTAGCGCCATCTATCAATACGAACGCAAAACACACCCCGCTACTGGACCCCTGTCGTCTGCGTTGCTGCCCGCCGTAGGCCCTGGCAAGTTTCTTGGCCTTATTTTTTACACAAAGAGAGCTACGCTTTGTAATTGTATAAGAAAACCGACTTGTGAGATCACACCTTTGGCGAAAAGTTTAGATGGCTACGTGCAGGCGTCGATTTTTACGGTCCATTTTAGATCGAGCCTGGTGACTTGAACCACCCTAAATATATATATATATATATATATATATATATATATATATATATATT
>JAZHYW010030454.1:0-14697 GCA_037355805.1 Ixodes ricinus | reverse complement strand
GTTCCCGTCGCATCCCATGGGATGCGACAGGTTTGGTCGTACCGGAGCGTCTGACCGGAGCTCCATCCAGCGCCGGCACACGCCCAATATGACGAATATTCGCCGCACGGCAGTTCAACTGTCCGAGAGCCGCAGCCGATGGCAGCACGGATGGCACGAGCGGTATGTTGTCACGTGACGATCAGCCCGATCGGAAGAGGCGGGGCTGGCAAGGAAAGGGGATGTGGGAGGAGCGTCACGCGAGTCGCCGCTGTGAAGGCAATGGACGCCATGGAGCATTCCCGCGCGCGAACAAAACGAGGTGCCGATTTCACGCATCCATAGCAAGCCGGCCTCCCGGGACCGGTTGAGACCGTCGAGACCCGGAGATACTCCTCTTCACCTTGCGATGGACAACAGCGGGCGCTACCAGCCAACTCCAGTGCCGTGCGAGTGCCACGTGACCTTCAGGACAGATGTAGAAATGCGCGGGGTGCGTAGCCGCGCGATTGGTACGGTATTCTCGCATCGCTAGAATGGCTTTTAAGGTCCGGACGTTAAACAAAAAATTAACCTCACGTAAAATCTTCAAAGACAAGCAAATTTTTGAAATATTATAATATATAAGGGTGATTTCATCTCAACTCAGGCACGAATTTTGGGTCGAATTTTAATTTTTGTCAAAAAATGCATTTTCTCGGGCAATACCAATTATAAAAGAAGACGCAAACGGCGAGTGCGTTGGATTTTTTTGTTCTCAAGGTATGGACCGTTGAAGCGGCCAAGGAAGAAACCGGCGTTTGTATAGCTAATCGGGGGCGCCATATTTCACTCTATCCCTTTCCCTACTTTTTACGCTACATCAATATAACTTTTGGGAACAATCTCTCGAGATAGGCTTTTTTTATACTAATTATGCGCCTAGGTCCCATAAGGTCTTAAATGATTTTTTGTGTTCGTTTTAATTGTCAAACCGCTTCTCTGCGGCGATATCTGACGAAGTTCAGCAAGCTGTGCTGTGCGACCTCATCAACAAATATTTATGATCTTTACATCTACCCAATACAAGCTCCAATTAAGTTCTTTTTTATGTATGATTTGAATATTTTTTGCGTGGAAGATATATTGCGCACCGTGCGCCTTAAGAACGAATATTTCCCGAAAAACAAGCATGTTTGAAGTCGATTTTCTAAACAAAAAAAGAACCCACCTTTTATCGTCTCTCTTTTTTATTCATAGTTAGGTAAATTATAGTAGTCTATCAGGAACTACCAACAGAAATTGTAATATTTTGTTTGTGTGGCCGCTATTAAGACTCCAATCTCGTGCTATGAGCGTTTTGACCGGGATTCCGCACAGGCGCTCGCTGAGCCGAATTTCGGCCTATGTAAGGTTTCTCTTTTACTGTTAGGCAGTTACCTCAATCTCCAACCATAAACATGAATAAAGTTTGGAGTAGTGCATTTAAAAAAAAAAAAGTGACTTAGAAGTCTGTACTTACAAGTGCGGGCACAGCACTTCTTTCCTCCCAATTCGGGGGAATGCAGATCGTTAGAGAATCCCGCTACGGCCTTTTGCTTTCGGCTTTAAGTTTGAAATACCGTACTTGATATGTAATTGTCATATTTTCTTATGTCAAACAGATATGCAGTGCATATACATATGTACGATTTAGTATCTGACGCTTAGGAAGTACGGTTTATTTCGTGCACATACCTACTCGTTCGTAAAATAATGAGCATTTCGTAGCGTGTAATGCTTCAAATGTGTTAGTCATGTGTATTAGGTTTTCATATCTATTTTCAGTGATTCATGCCGGGTCACTATAGACGTTTTCCTCTTACAGAGCTTAAGTTTGTCCGAGAGTCTAGGTGTTACGTATCTTCTCCGTCAATACATAGGGCAGAAGCTCGCACACCGTGCAAATCACCCCAGTGCCAAGTAAATAAATATTATCTGAGGATAAATATTGTTGCTTCACTGGCTTTTCCGCATCAGTATATTGAGGTAAGTACTAACATATTGAATGAAAACCTCACATAGAGTCCGAACATTCTGCTCAGCTGAGCGCTCTATGCGAAGTCCCGTTCGAAGCTCTCATAATCGCCGAGTTTCGAGTCCTAGTAGCGGCCATACAAACAATGTAATGAATATTTCTGTCGGTAGGTGCCGACATCCTAACTGTGAATAAAATTGCCTAACTGTGGTGAATAAATGAAAGAAATAAAAGGACGTATGGGCTTTTTGGGAAATTCGACTTCAAACTTGCAAGTTTTCTAAATATTCGTGTTTCAGGCAAATGCTCTGCGTTATATGTTTAGCCCAAATGATTCAAATTATACTCAAAATAAATAGCTTAATTGGACGCTTTATGGTGATGTAAACATAATAACAATATATTGATTAGGTCACGCCTTTAGCTTGCTGAACTTCGACAAATATTATTCCAAAAAGGCGTCTAGACAATAAAAATAAAAAATTAAAAACACTAAATATATTATGACTTGACGCTTTATTAGCATAATTCGCCATTTGCATCTGCTTTTCTTAAAGGAATTTACAGCTGTTACAAAAATTTCAGAGACGTTAATTATGATTAGGTACGGTATTTGTGAGTCACTTGTATTACTGGGCGACAAGTGAACAAAAACGAAAATGTAGCTTCATAGCCGCCACACAAACAAAATATTAAATTGTTTGTTTGTTTTGCTTTATAAGAAGCACTGCAATAGGCAACTAGAGAAAAACAATTAGCCAAATAAAAGGTAGGCTTTTTAGAAAATCGACCTCCTATTCGCAACGTTTTTTTAAAAAATAGTCCTTGCTTTACGAAAACATACTGTCCTTTCTCTTTACACACAACGTTAAATTTGTCATCATTAGAAGAGTATACTCTAAACTTTCATGAAAATACTAAATACGTTAAGACACCTCATATAGGTCACACGGAAGAGCTGGTAAACTATTCACAAATATCGTCCAAAAACGTCATATTAACACATTTTCTAAAATATATTTCATATAAATAATCTCTAAAATATATTTCATATATATAATCGTGTTAACATTTTTATCAGAGAATAAGTGTGTTCTAGTATCTATTAAAAAATAAGAGGCGCCAATTTTGAATTACTGTATTTTTGCGAGTACGTTCATTTACTGACAAAACAGCCAAACAAAATCAGATTTCAACCTTTTATAGCCGCCCTACAAACAAAATATTACATTTTCTATTTATATTACCTTATAAAGCACTGCAATAACTAGCAAGGGAAAAAAATCTGCCAAATAAAAGTGGTTTTTTTTTCAGAAAATCGACCTCCAATTCGGAAAACATTTGAAATAGTCCTTGCTTAATGAGAATACACTGCCCTTTCTCTTTTACACAACATAAAATTTGTTATCAATAGAAAGAGCGTACTCTTAGTTTTCGGATAATACTAAATATGTTACGATATCTCAAATAGAGTCACGCGGAAGAGATGGTCAAACTTTGACAAATATTGTCAAAGGGACACACTTTGACAATATTTAAAACAAAAGTGAAGATAAATAATGAAAATAATATCATTGACCATAAATAACACATATTTTGAGAGAGGCCGAAAAACGTTACATTGCACTACGAAAGAAGGCAGAAAGTAGAAAGAGTGAAACATGACACCTCCGACAGGCGAGAGAAAGGTCAGTTTGCCACTCGGCAGCTAAAATGTCCATAACTCGAGAACAGAAAAATCGCCCGAACTTTCGGTTTGCACTCCGTGTCACAAAAGGGTTCCCCCCCAAAAAAACTTCTTTCGTCAAAATTAAAAATTCGACCCCAAATCCGGGGCCTGAGTTGAGATGGAAACCACCCATATATTGACGTCCCGAACGCGATACGGATTGCGCTGCTCGATGGCCGACTTTCAAGCGAGGGTAGAGAGGCTCGCGGCCACGTTATTTCGTTTCCGTACCCTTTAAGCCGGGGTCACACTGCTTATACACCAGCACATTTGTAAAATAAATAGCGCGCAGGTCAAGTACACGGTGACGTTCGCTTTCAACTTCGCGCTATTTCTCTACAAAACACATATCCAACTATAGTCCGTAGCGCCTAAGAACGAAGGGCGAGGGTAAGACGGGCCGGGGAGAGGAAGCAGACGCAACGCTGGAGAAGAGAGGGGGAAACCTCCTTCTCTCTTCTAGCATTCGATCTGCCTTCCTCCTCCCGGCCGTCCTCCCTCGCCCTTCGTTTTAGGTTAATATTTTAGTACACCAGCACACTCTTTACAAACAAGCCCGCTTTGCCCGCACCCAGGTGTGGGCACTGCGCGTGTGCCGAAACCGTCAGGGAGGAGTGAAACGTCTGCGCATGCGCAGTACCGAAAGCAGCGCCAACTCAGTGACGTGGTGTCAGTGAGTTGAGCTGGTCTATACATCATACAGTCTGGATAGATATTCGAACGCGAGTCACCACGAGATCTGGTGGCTCGAATGCCGCATGACAATGAGTTCGGAGAAAACTTGGGCACGCGGCATTCGAACCAGGGATATTGCGGCGATCCCTGTTTGCAGACTGTCTTTTGTACGATGTGTGAGCAGTGTGACCGCGTCTTTAGGGTTTTTAATAGTTACCTAACATTATTTTGCGTTTAAATGCTCTAAGCTTGCTTACTTTGATTTTCTTCGATTGTAGTTACTCTTTTTCCGGCTCTTGGGGACTGCGACAGATCGCTAATCCGGCACCTTAACCACAACGTTTGGAGACTCCTGGTGTAGAGAATAAAAACCAGGATGACTTAAATGATGATTTAAGTGCAGGGGCTTAGCTAGGCTGATTCTAATCAATCCCCCCACCCACCCTCATAAAAAAGTAATCCCGCAAATATATTTTTATTTACGCTCGGCACTTTATGTTTATGCTATCCACGCAAATTTATTCTGTACTTAAAATAAACAAACATCGAGAAGGAAATATCTGTCAGGCAGTCGTTTCTAAAAATCCATTTATAGATAGATTTTTTCCTAGCTAAAGTGATTTAAATTATATAATACTGATTTAAATTAAACATATGATAAGGCATATGATTTAGAAAAACTCCTAATTTTGTTTAGCAACGTGCTTTGTGAGAGTCTATTCAGTATCATTCAAAATGTCTCTAACGAAATGACTCAATTAAGTGTTCAGACATTGACGATCAAGATGCTTTGACCAGGATTCAAAGGTGATGGGCTGCTCCGATAAAAAGAAGCGGGATTACGCTGAAAAACCTCTTACAGTATTTCTGTAAAAAGAAAAAAAAGTTATATATTCTTAAAAGATTATTTTCAGCATGCAGAAATCATGATGCCCGTAACCTCGGTATTTACAACAAAAATATAGAAGTTCGTAAATGAACCGAACTTTAATAAAGAGCGTGAGTTAATTTTCCCGCAGAAGACAAAAGCCAGTCACGGCAAAACAAAATAAAGAAGAAAAATATGTTTTTTTGGGGGGGGGGGATTGTGAATACTATACTGCGATTGGATCTAAACTTCGATGTGCACAATGACAATGAACAAATGAAACGTCCAGCTCAATGTCCTTGAGGACATCGCATTTTTCAGATCAATTGTAATATAAAATGGACACAACTTCAGACTCACTTTGATTCGTAGTAATAGACCTGCTGAAATGATGGCAGAATATATTGCGACCGCCATTAGTTGGTCCACTGCACGGTGAGCACGGATTGGACACCGAATGTTTTCGTCAGCATTCCGACTGTCTCGGATCGCAGCGCAGTCCACACGAGCGCTGCGTCGAGTGCTCGGCGCGAACTCGGAACCAATCACGGGTTTCACGCCGAGGCTGATGAGACCAACTAATGGCGGCTGCGCGATCGCTATGCATAATCTACAATTTCCGGAAAAGATCGCATTGTGACGTTTTTTGTTTTGTTTTTTTGGGGTAGGAAGGTTATCTGTCCCAGGCTGTGGGCAACTGGAGATCCAAAGCGTTGAACTAGGCTGTCCGCATGCCAACTCGTCCGTGGTCATTTCACTCCGCGAGGGGCCAAGTGCGATGAGACTTCTTCCGAAAATCGCTGCATGCAACACTGGCAACACCGCGCGAATGTTGCATGTTGGGAACTAGTTGGCCAGGAGCGGGCGAAGTGGCAGACCGTATGGTTTTGGTTTGGGTCAACGCATTGACGCCGTGCGGCGCTGACGGCGAACCGTACGCAACCTGCCGATTATGCCACCAACTCATGTTTACAAACAAACTGTAGCGCCCGGAGCGCCCCTAGCGGACGCCACCGGCGCCGCGCATGCGCGATGGGGGTGTGGGCAAAACCTCGCCGTCGCCCAGAAACACACCATTGAAATGCGATGTTGTCGGCGTCAATAGTGAGTCCCCCTGCCCTTTTCGCGTTTGAATTGTTGGTTCTGCGTCTTCCTGGCGATGTCTGACTATCTTGAGCGGCGTCAGCGAAATTACCGAGGCTCGTTACACCGCAAAACTTCGCGTGAATAAAGTGACATGTGGCGATTCATTCCGCGTGGACGCCGCAGAATGTACGCTAAAGCCTGATTCGCATGATGAGATTTCGCTCGAAATTTTCAGTCGCGACGCCGCTCGGGCTGCAAAACCGTGAACCGTAGCTGAGATGGTCGACGTCGATACTGAAAATCGCAAGCAGAATCGGACCAACTGAGTTAGGCATAACAAGTCGGTGAGGGTCACTGGTAACAATGATCAACATCTCCTTGTATCTACTGTTTTCATCGAGCCTGCTTATTAACCTTCAAATTTAAGTGTTTTGAGGCCTGCACTTACTTCTTATCGCAAGTACCGGGCCAACATTTGGTCTACGGACCGGCGTCGTCTAAGAGAGCAGACGACAGCCAGAAACGTTTGAAAGAGCAGACGACAGTTCGAACAATCAGGCGGCCGTTTGAACTTGAAGACGCACTGAACGTAGTCCGCAGGTGGTCCGAACAACTTGACGGTTTTCTGGCGTTCATGTTGGAACAAAACAAATAAATCTGATCACAAGTATCCGTGAATTAAACCCAAAGTGCTTCCCGCCCAGCAATCGTTGTCCGACGGCGTCTGCTTTTCCCTTTTCACGGCACATACCCAGATTCTCGGACGAACCGAGCACGGGAAAACTGACCTTCAAACCTTTCTCGACACTCACAACAACAATTGGGTTGGCGGATATTTATACAGCGTGTAGTTGGTCAGCCATTTAAAGTTGCGACGGTTACTCGCTGTAGATGAGCAATTTAGCCGGTACAGTACAACCGGCTGGCCTGGGGTCTTTAACGTGCACCACGCGGTAGTGATACACGACCGCACGCCGGTACGATGCTCGTCCAGATCGAAGCGGGCAGGTGGGGCTCAGAACCCAGGATCCCTGAGTTCTGCAGCGCGAGCTTCGCTCCACGCGCGTCGAGGCTGGGTGTGGGCTTTAGCCCTTTTGGTACGGCCCCATGTCGCGGCGTTTTGACGAGAAGGCAGGTTTTTGTCCTGGTTTCTTTCAGAAACAACGCAGGAATACACGATCCGGCATGGGGACTTCTGCCCGCAGCCCCAGACCGGAAGTGCAGGCGTCGACGCGCCACCACCGCGTCGTGACGTCACAGAGATGAGTTCGTGTATAGGCAATCCTGATGCAGCAAGTACCGTGCTCAATACCAAGCTGTGCTGTGTAAATGACCTGACTACCGGAGTTACGGCAATTCAGTGGTTTCAATACTGAATTCAAAGAACAAAGTCTGTCCCGGAACCGATCGAAATCTTAATTTCGCGTGAGATTAGCGCTCTTAGCGTTTATACGCGTACATGGCATGCGCGTGCACTGTGTTGCCAAAATGTTTCCCTCTGACGGAAATTACCTTGCAAGCTGCAGCAGAGATTTTCTGTAAAACTTAGGTTGACACTGTAGCGGCCGCTTGTTGATCTCCCAAGCAGTGTTCAAACAGCCACTATTGACAGGATGGTGTGTACACAATCGCGTTTCCTGTTATTGCATTGCAAAGCTCTGTTTGAATATGTCAATAGAGACACAGTTTGAACATTATAGCGCTTACACACAGACAGGACGGCTGTTCCTCGCGGGCAATATGCCATTGCTCAACTCAAACCGGTAACTTTGAACCTCGTAGTGCAAGCACCTTAATAGTGAGTTTCAGATCGTTTTGCAGAGGCCCGCTATCAGCTCAGGAGAGACGCTTGGGGCATGCTTCTAGGTTGCAGCGCGAGCTCTACACGTAGCGTTGCTGCGAAACACGATCTACTCAAACTCTCTAGTGACACTAAGGTACAACCGCGATCGGCAAGTGATGAAAATAAAAATTTTATATAAAAATAAAAAGAACGCCACCCTCACGCGGATTGCAGTTGTATGCGTAGTGCGCGTACAACCGCAGTAATGTGCAGTCTCGGCCATCATCTGGGTGCCCCTAGTCCGTGTGGATTTTCTTCGTTTCATCATCTAAATAAAGAATGGCATACACACATCATCACGCATGCACTCTAAGTTGGTCCAGAAGTCCAGAGTCCCGACGTGTTTTTGTAGCGCTTTCAAAACGACTACACTGATACCGCAGTAGTTCTCCGGCCCAGGATTTTGGTGACATTAAATGGTCTATGGTCCAGCAATTGCAGCGTTCTTCTCATGTCTTCTCGTTGGGTGCTGTATTTCACGCATGCAGACAAGGTTAGCTAATAACGAAGCTAAATAATTGTACTAATTAATTATTGAGCTAATTTTATTGGACTTAATTGTATCCACAAATCAATCCGAGCCATGAACTAAACTTTTTGATTTTTTATACGTGGCGCTAACTTTTCCGCCCCATATTTTTATTGCGTCAGGAACGAAGCATGCAGGAAGAGTGCCCTTCACACGACAATAATAATAATTATTAAAAAACTGCCAGACCTCCGCTGGAAACTCTGGGACGCGGTGGAGTTGTCGTCGCGATAAAACAATCAAGGAAACAAAATAAATAGCCTAACGGTTGTCGGCGGCGTCATGAGTCCTCTACCCGAGTGCGGAGTATAACGGTCTTGCAGTACGGTATATATTGTGCATTCTTGCTTTTCTTTCTTTTAGACTGCGTCGAATTCTGACGTCAGGACTCCTCCTTCGTTCCAACGCGTTGTTTGTTATTGAATTAACAAATCACCTTCAAATAAGGGTGGTGGCATCCTCTGGGGTAAAGAAACAAAAGAAAACAAACAAGGACCATTGCGAGCAACACCTGTCATCAAAGAACACGGCACCCGAGAATCTAACGACTCCCTTGTTTCTTTATTTTTACTTCGCTTCGACTTCATTTTGTTGTTGTGTCCGACTGTTCTCTTTTTTGCGACGGTGCCGACCGTGGCAACCGTTCTGGTCATACGATTGATCGTTTGTTTTGTCACGCGATGGTGTGGTCCGACCGATTAACCAATGAGTTTGTTAGAATGGTGCCACGAGGTATAAAATGGCGGATCAAATAAAAATAAAATAAATGCAAAGAAGCGCTCAGGTCTGCTCGTTCAACCCCCTCGGCGATTTATTCTTCCAGAGGCGAGCATCGCAGTGCCAGTGGCGTTTAACTTGTGCCGTCTTCATGACGCCATGAAAGACCCTCTTGAAGCAATTAATTTGCTTCCAGGGACGTCCCTGCTCCTGGTTCTCGTGCGTGCCCAGAGTGCAAAGCTGCGATGAACACTGCAAGTCCGCGCTAGATCTGCGGATGGCTGCTTGTGCGAGGTGTGGTGTGTGGATGACTCGTAGAGGTTGCCCAAACGGAAGCCGGTCAAGGTTCAGTACCGGGGTGAGGTCTCGGTATACGGAGCGGTTCCTTTCTCGAGGGGATCGCATTTGACGCTTCCCGCAAGTCGCGAAAATCATCTACCTCTGGTGCCAGAACCTACCGTGCGCCGTCATTCAGCGGGAGACTCGACTGTCGCGCGTAGACAATAACTGATTGGACGAGCCTTTGTCGGGAGGGTTGTGGTAAATGTCGTCTTTACGCATTTCGAGATGATTGGCGGCGAAGGCATGACTGTAGAACTAGACGAGAGTATGTTCGGGCGGCGAAAGTACCATCGCGGGTATTTGAGGCCTGGCCAGTGGGTTTTGGCGGTGTGGAGCGTGGCAGTGGGCGCTGCTGCTTGTTCCCGTGGAGACCCGTGACGCTTAAACCCTGCAAGGGCTAATAGCCGAGTGGGTCCGCCCTGGAACAAGAATAATCACTGACTGTTGGGCTGGCTATCGCAAACTTGCAGATGACGCTCGCTTCACGCACCTGGGAGCGAGCCCACGTCGTATAGAGTCAGAGTCGACAACGAACCTCCTCGATAGGCTTCTCAGTCTCCCCACCGCAAGACCGCAACGCCAACCGCGTAAAACACCAGCTCACCGCCCTCACTATGCTTCCCAAGCCTTTCCCTCCGCCCGCACGCTCTCGCCACCTGCATCTCGTGTCTCCCCTCCGCATTCAGACAGCTCTCCCCGTCTTCTCGCTGTGTTCTCGTGCCGTGCCCGTCGCTTACTTCGCTTTGTGTGACAGACCGCCCCTTCTGCCTCTAGCCCTCTTAACATGTAATCCTCTGAGCTCTTCAATAAATTCCCTAATCACCACCTCTACGCTCAGCCTCAGCCTTACCATGCCTCACACACCTCACCGTCAACCACATGCTGCACTTGTCGGCCCGAACACTGGTGCGCACAGCAATTCGGTGGAGGGCACGTGAGCCCACGTCAAAGCTCTCTTCCATCTGGACGGCACGAGAGCCACCATTATGGGGTGCCATGTTGCGCTTCTTGGACTCCCGGGAGACTAGGAAGAAGGAAGTGACGTAGGTGTGAATGAACGTATCTTAGCAGATGACGGTATCTTAGCAGATACCGTCATCAGCGACTCCGCCAATCAACATCCAAGAGCGCTGTTGACGTCACTTACTTCTCCCTGAGTCTCCTGGGAGCCCAAAAAAGCGCAACATGGGCCCCTGGTCACCTTGCAAAGTTATTGTTTTGGAGGTGAGAGAAGGAGTGCGGAAATACTGATAGATTCAAGTCGTTCGTCGCCGCAGCCGCCAAAATCTACAGCCCCGACGCAGACAGGGACCTTCCTGAGTGCGTGAGGACAAGGATTCCTGACGGCCCCGGTGACTTCGAGTAATCCGCTGCGCTGAGTGCGTCGCCGCCTGCGTGCATAAAGACGACCATATGCGCCAACCGCTTGTCAAGTGCTTCGTTACGTCAGTTATGGGTCCTGGTAGCGGTCTGAACGGCCCTTTTCAGGGCCTCACATTCTGCAAACGGAGCTGTTTTCCTGAATGCGGCACCCCATGTCTCTGCAAAAAGTTCACAGGATAGACCCAGCAAAGGTATGTGGTCCCCAACCTGGACATTACGCGTCATGATTCAAATAAAAATTGCTCTTGCTTATTTCGGGCGCCTTTGATCCCAATAAATGCCCCAGTTGCAGTCGTCCGGCAGTGCTGGTGCTTGCTCAATCGCCGTCGGCGTGTCTCAGCTTCATCGTCTTTGCCAGCGGCGCGACAGCGAAGGTGGCCGATCTGACACAGCGCGTTCGGCTTTGGCCAGCAGACGGCGTACGTAAAATGGCGTCAACTGTTGCTGGCTTCACGCGGCGGTACAGTGCGTGCTTCCATTCATTCGGCGTTCGTCTGCCATGGTGACGGCGATGATAGCAGACGGACTTTATGTTGCGGGAAGAATGCTGCGGCGCAGCGATACCAGGTGCGTTTTAGATGCCCTTCCGCATGCTTCTCAATGAGCGGAAAGCGAACAGGTAAAGAGTTGAAACTAAGGACTTAACGCAGAAGGCTGCATTTCTCCAGCGCCTCATAATTGAACGGCGCCTACACGAAAAACGCGTTTTTGTGCACATCCAGCGCTTTGTTTTCTTTTTTTATCCGTAGCATGGGTTTAAAGTATCAAACTGCCGAAACGAGTGACCTGCGGAGGCAGGCTTGTTGGTTGAGAGCGCAGCTCGAGCGCGTTGGCTCCTGCACGCAGTCGCTCGCTCACTACTGTCAGCATGCTCTCGTACTCCACGCACGTTCAGCGCGATGCAGGCTTGCAAGGCATCCGTGCAACTGTATGCAGTGGAACGCTGTGCATACGCGCATGCTTGCAAGCACAGGGGTGCATGCACGCAAAGGTATCTATGGCAATCTTGCAATCGCACGTATGCTCCAGCACGACGTAAAAACCTTTCCCCTATACCTGCAACTTCGGTATTTAGAGTGGCCACCGTAACGCAGAAACAGTTTATGCGACTTTAGCGTAAATACCTAAAAATTTGATATTTTATTCGATCGTCCCGGCTTTTCTAGAAAAAAAAAACACGGATCCCTTTTTTTATTATTTGCCTATACTTGTCGTATTGATTATGGTGCTTCAAGCCCAAAATGAAACGTCTAGTTCAATAGATGAGCACGATCGGGTGTTCTTCGAGCTCTAAATTATGATTTAGTAAACAAACATTACTGCTTGTTTGCTTCATTTGGGATTATGTGAGAAGGATACTTTTTGCCAGACGACACTCGTACTCCGTTTGCAATAGACGCTGCGAGCCACGTTAGACGATCCAGCTCTCCACGCCTGACCCGTGACCTTACCAGTCACGCCGAAAGTTCAGGTGACACCCCGGAACTACGAATCGGCTCCGGTGACCCGTACCGCCCGTCGGGGTTCATCGGAAGGTGAAGCGGAGTAGAGACACTTCGTTGACCAGACCCTGACGCCAATTATTATCCGGTACATCCGTGATGGGCTATGTGTGCGTTGCAGCGTAGCGCCAGCTGAGAGCGAAGTTACGTCACATTCATTGCTGAGCCCTCCGCGGATAACAGGTCGATCATCCGCATCCGATCCGCATCCGCAGGCTTTGTATCCGAATCCGAACCGCATCCGCAATGTTCTTAAACAATTGTATACCTGCATCCCATCCGCATCCCCGGACTTTGCATCCACGCCCGAACCGCATCCGACCCCCAATTCGCGCATTCATTTTACATCGTGAAAGCAAGCATGAATAAAAACTTTTAAACAATCTGGATGGTATCCTATAAGCCGCCTGCTTACCTTTGTACTAAGAACTCTTCGTGTCAGAATACGGTGAAAGTCATTTTATCGTACTTTGTTTTATGGTGTATATGAACTAAGCGATCATCCTTTCAGAGACACTTCGCATCGCTGGAAAGATGATGGCAGTCATGAGATCGTGTTGTGAGTCCGTGACACTGACACTCTGTTCAGAAGATGCGCTCAAAAGAAAGGAAATTGTAATATTTATTTTCCTCTTCGCTTTTTAAAACCCGCTTCAAGCAGACACATATTTTCTAAACATCAAAGTTAACAAAGCCAAGACTAATAACATAGTGTCATTTTATTTAAGTCAAACAATAAAAAATTGGGAGAGGAAAGGCACTCACTCACCGCAGCAAAGTACTCGTCTATATGTGGTAAGGCGCGAGTACACCACTGGGAAAGTATCACCATATTCAATTTTGGCAACATCTCCTATCGGTTTCAGTTTCAAAACACGAACCCTTAACTCCATGCTCGGAACCATATATACAAGTTTAAAAACAGCTCAGTGCCAACTGTCGAGAAAGAAAACTTCCGCAACCGCAACGTTTCCCTTGTCGAGGTTGCTGTGTAGAAGAAACAAAAGAACGTCAACATGGACGGATTCAGACTGGTTCTCTTCGTCTCTTAAATTAATACCCGCTAATGAGAAGCCTTTCTCCGTTGGTGCACTAGATGCTGGGGTGGCATGCACGAACTGCGCTACAAGAATGAGGTGCGGAAACTCCTGCTGGCGCAAGTTCCACCACCCCAGAGGATCGAATTCAGTCTCTTCGATCTATACTTGTAGACTTGGAAGCCACTTGCAAGCTTATTCTACATTCTTGTGGCTTGTACGTTTTGGATTTTCTTTACCCAAAGACCGTTATCTGCTCTTTCCTTGCCAAACAGGAACACGTACGCTCTCCCGGGACAACTGATGCTCCTGTATATTTATTTTTTATCTTCTTCTACAGGCAGCATTTTTGGCGAGATAGAACGTTCACAAGCGACCTTTGGTGAGAATCAAATCTTTATTGACGCAAAGAATAATTTTCTCCCCGATTGGCACATTTTTGTTAGGGAGTAGTTTTCTCTCGCAATACATTTGATGATGCACTTCGCAGCATCACTTACTCACTTTACTGCTGTGCGGTTGACCATGTTTATGGGTCGCCTCGGTATATTGTAGATCCGGTCCCGCGGAAATGCGCATCCGATCCGCAATCCGCCAAATCTGATTCATTTTGATCCGCATTCGCCAGTTTACTGCGAATATCCGCTGATGATCCGCGGGTGATCCGCGTATATGCAGGGCTCTCTTTATTTCGGAAACTGGCAGCAGCTCTCCACGCATTTTTCTCGCAAATATAAGCCCAGAAGAGACAAGATACGGAAACAGGACCCAAAAAGATTGGCGGGAATGTCACCCGGAACTGGAACTGAATCAGCCTCTGCAATGGACCACGTTATTAACGTTACTAGATTACCTCAGTTGTGGAACTACGTAGCTTTTCCACTCACGAGGAAGCGCTTCGGACGCTACCAACTATAGCAGCCAATCCGGTGCTGTGAGAAAAAACGTATCGCGTAACTACGCCGCCCCTGGCGTCGCTCCGCCCATGCACCTTTGGTCACGTGACACTTA
>JAZHYW010030453.1:0-42678 GCA_037355805.1 Ixodes ricinus | reverse complement strand
AGTAAGGCATCACAATCAGCAAGCAGTAACCAAACACAGTGTTTCACTACTTCCACTTCACTTTCCTGGCGTAAAAAACACAAGGCGTGGCTTAAATTATGTTAATTCCGCTCACGATTCAGAGATTGGTTCTTCGGCGTTCTTACTCGGCGAATGCTGCAGTCCCATTGGCTACGAATCAATAATAAGGTGCGTGGGGCGGGCCACTCCCTGAGTTTCTTAAGCTGTCGGTGACGAACAGCAACAAAAGCAGCAACAGGGTGCCCTAAAGCAAAACATAAGAGGGGACGGTACAAAACATCGAGTGAACCCGTACCCCAGGAGGTTGCCCAAATCCAAACGAACACGAAAGAAAGATGGGATTACGCGGTTACTGTCGTTTAAATATGTTCGACCTCGAGTTGACGAAGACCTTCGGGGGTTCAGACGGGAGGTCGGTGCTCATCTGAGTAACTCCTCGGTTTACAGCTCCTCGGGGACTGGCGGCAGTACACGTACGACACACCACTGACATGATCCGAGAAACTCAACCGGCGCCGCCTTTATTGCAGCCTGGGGAGACTTTTATACGCCATTAAACCTGTCCAGTCTATTTTCTTTTTTTTCTTTTTGTTGTTCCTACGGCGGGCTGAGAGCTGCAAACTGAGCATAACAAAACGCTGTTTTCCTTGTTTTCTCTTTTTGGCCGCCGCCACTTTTTGAACAGAATGTTTAGTGCATGCCACTTGCCCGCTGTCCCTGACTCGGTACCGAGTACAATCCACTTTGTCCTTTAGAGACCGCAACATCGATGTCCTGGGTTTATGGCAATAGCCGTTATAGGCGGGGTTTCGCAGCAAGATCCCGTGTGTCCGTGTTTCGGACACGTACGTCGCTGCACGCCAAATTTGGCAGGAAAATGTGTTCGGTAAGTTTAACGGGGAATCGCAGTGTCGTGACATTGTCGCGTCACAGTGTCATGTGACATCTCATGTCACGTGAAGTCACAATTTTTCCGCTAAATTTAGGCGAAAAAACTGTTTTCTGGTAAATTTTATAGGGAATTTTTACCGCTAAAATTAATGGCAAAATTAAAAAAAAACAAGTCAGGTGAGCTGGCGAATTATTTTATTTTGAAAAAAAAGAAGTCCCAAAAGTGGGAAAAGAAAAATAACGAAAAAATAAACGGACAAGCACACACACTTAGAGTGTAGAAGCTAAACTTTTATCAGTTCGGTTCAGGTTTGGGTTTACGGATTTCGTGGTTTGCGGAGTTCGTCGGTTCAGTTCCGGGAAGCAAATGGAACGGTTGAAATCACTTAATTCCGGTTTGCACCGGTTTGCACCGTTAAATTGAAAATATATCTCTCGTGTTTTGTTGCAATAGGCGCTATTTCAAGTAACTGTATAATTAATTTTATCGTTCATCCACTTTTATTTTAAGGTACCAGAACAAATTACGTTATTTAATTTCGACGCAAACGTAAAAGAAAATCTAAATCGACGTACACAACGTCGTAGTAATACGTCTCAACGCCCATTTGTTTACCTCAGTCACATATATTCTACCTGAATTGAAATTATGTCACTAAGTGCGGTAGGTCGCCTTAGATAACCGTGATGGGTACAACGTTTTCGTCGCAGTATTAAAAGTTGAATAGTCGTTCTGCTCTTGAACTACGGAATTAAATGCAGTGCATTACATCATGGATTTGACACTTCGTCACCGTATATATTGTGAAATAGAGTTTACGATATACGTTTTACAATATATATAATTATGACGATACTTAGTTAAAGAAATTATATTTCAAAATGTCACGAAAGTTTTAGGACAAGCTCTTTTAGTCTACCTTTCGTAGAAACACTGAAGGTGCGCTTATACTCCAACGTAACGTCGACGGTGCGGCGACGAGCCGTAGCGCCAGCAAGGCTCGCGGACGCAGATTACCTGCGATTGGTTGCAGATATCGAGTTCCTGGTCGCCGGCCAATGAAAGGCGCGCGTTCTGCGCTACGCTGTGTTCACTTGGCTCAACATAGGAGTATAAACAGCCCTTGAGTGGCGAACACAACGCTTGTTTTTCTAACCAACATTGTTTACACTCGGCACCGTGATGCAGGCGAAGGATCATCCAGAAAGGTGTGTTCATAATTGTTTGCTCTAATCTATGTGCACCTTCGTACTCAAATCGGATCTGGCCTAAACTAGCGCGTACCCAATTAAATGATTTCTTATACAGGATGGATTAGCATAGCCTAGCTATTGAGGTTTGTCATTGACAAGATGGCGGTCAATTCAATTTGCAAACAGCAACATCCTTGCTAATTGAATATTTTGTGAACAATACAAATGAGTATTTTGACATGACAGCTACTGAATTGGTGACTTTCTGACACCCTGCGGGCGTAATCATCATATTTCCACCACGCGCCCCTGTGTACTCTGTTTCTCTCCAGTCCACAGACACATAAAAGTGCTATCCATAACAAACAAGAGGCTTATATTCGGAGCGCAAGTTCGTCTAATTCTCGCGCAGGGGTTGCAGTGCCGTTACAGCGCCGATCTTTGATTGGCTGTGATTGAAAGGATAGCAGACGTCAACGCTAGCTGCCTTGAGGTCTACCCACTATCTTTCATTCAGAGCCAATCAGAGCTCAGTGTTCTGACGTCACCGCAACCCCTGTGCAAGAAGCAGACGATCTTGCGCTCCGTATATGTTTAAGAAGTTATATGTGTGTAAGGAACACAGTTGTTTAAATCAACTTCAAAATCAGAAGTTTCTTTAAGGCTCTCCAACACGTGCCTATCGGGGATTGAAAACCCCGGAAAATACTTGCAGAGCACCTTCCAGATAATTTGGGGCAGCATTTACTTCAGATGCATGCCTTAAGGTGATCGCCCGTTTAGTTGTGTTGTCATATCTTCAGTCAGTAGTTTTTTTCTTTTAATTATTATCATCAATAAATTTGACTGTATGAAGTTTACATAACCGCCTCAGAATGACACAGAAGGACGATACTTGAAAATACGTTAGCTGCGGAGCCGGTCGGCGGAAACCTGTTTTTTGTTCGTTGTTTGGCAATGTGAAACACCACGTCGCGGGATATTTCAGAAATGGCTTTGTGCTCACTGTGATAGATGTGAAGACAAATACACAAAATGTGCAGAAAGAGATCGATAATAAATTGAATTCTTCAAGAGAATCGAATACGCTGCCTTACTACAAGAAAACAACATACACATGTACTAATATTCCTAATTACACATAAATAGTGCGAAGGAAAAACATATAGTCTTATAATCCTATCATCACTCACATTTGGGCATCAGCTCGCACGAACTAAAAACCTCTCGAAATACCGCCTCGGGAGGCCAATGTTATGTTCGGTTTTACGTTTGGGCCCTCACTTTAAAACTCTGTGCTTTATAAGTCATGCGCTCTAACATTTTATTAGGCTGCGTATATCATCGCTAGACTGCTATATAGACCAACTTAACTCACTGACTGACGCCACAACACAGCGGTGGCGCTGCTTTCTGTACTGCGCATGCGCTAGCGCTTCACTCCTCCCGAATTCAGTTCCTGCGCACGCGCAGAGCCCACACCGAGTGTGGGCAAAGCGAGCTTGCTTGTAAACACTGTGATGGTGTATATACTGCACAAATTTACGATTAGGACATCTGCTTTTGGTAGAGTTGCGACCATTGCATTCCGCCCGAAAACGGAACTGTTTAACAGGGTTTCCACGTGACGTCGTCGCACTTGATGCTGGTGGTCATGGCAAATTGTTCTTGCTGAGAAAATCAAATCCAGTGATGCAATATGCACGCCGCAGAAGGTTCGTATTTCAGAGAGAGATTATTTTTCCTTGGTGCGGCGTCGCGAGGAACGGCGCAAGCGTCTGCCACTTTGAAAGTGCGCTCTCTGGCGGTCACGCTTACTGGTGTGTGCTGAAGATGCGGAACAGAGGAACCTTTACAACACAGTATGTTTAAAAAGTCCCCCCCCCCCCCCGTTTTCTTTTCTTTTTTGTTGCTACTCCAGAGGATACTTTTCATTCCTGAGGGACTCCCTCCTCCGTTTGGGGGTTTTTAATTCGACAATTATGTTTGTGTCACTTGTTTCAAGTAATCCTCCTTTGTTTTTATTTAGCATCCAAAAACGGTAAGTTTAAACAAGATACCGAGGTGGTCGAAACTTAGGGAAGAACTTGAAAACGACACTTTTGTGAGACTCACATCCCTGTCAGACGACGCCACAGAGCTCTTTTTCATTAACTATCCTTTCCGCTAAAAGATATTCTACTAAAGGAACTTCTGTCCCACGGCCGGCAAAATGCAATTTACCACCGATATTGATTCCTGTGGGACTGGCCACACGAATATAAAGCAAAAACTAATAATATTATTCTAGAATTTTAAAATCGTTTAAAACGTTACAGGTTAACGCTTCTTTTACGGGCAATTTTTGAAACACAATTCAAATTATAATGAAAGGAAATATTTGCAAGAAACTTTCGTGTCATAGCCAGACAGCCAGACACATGCTAAATTTACAGTGCACTGAATTATTGCCTCTACTGAAACTAATCATTGAAAACTACTATCTTCCCATAGTTAAAATCTGAAAATGATTTATATCCGAGCTTAATGCTTTATGCCAGCAATACCCGAAAGAGTAGTGAGCGCGCCGGCGAGTTGTTGAATAGCCCGAGACGCGTGAGGAGGAAGAAGATACGGATCGTCTCTGACACAGTTAAGGTTCTAATTATCAACGAAAGTTTTGTAGCGTGAGCTACACTGGCCGAGGCTGAGCAGTTTCGCGTGGCTCGCATAATGAGCCGTGCTCCGTGCTGCGCAAGCGCGAGGAGCAGTGACGTCACACGGCGCACAGCTGGCGCGCCGGAGACACCGCCGCCGCGCGCGCCTCGCCGGTCTGCGCATGCGCGAGGAGCAGTGACGTCACACGGCGCACAGCTGGCGCGCCGGAGCCGCCGCCGCGCGCTTCGCCGCCACCGCGCGCGCCTCGCCGGTCTGCGCATTCCAGAGGAGTGACGTCATAGCCGCGGCAGATGCACTGGCGCCGCCGCGTGCCCAGCTGTCCGCCTCCGCTGCGCAGTAGCCAAGTCTGACGCTGCACCGGAGCCGCTTGATAGCGCCCCTCATTTTGTGCGCATAAGCTCACGCTACGTATATCCTGGCATAGCCGAGCTAAGCCACCGCAATTTTTTCAAGGGTACAGTACCGTCAGCCAATGCCTGAAAAAGAAAACATTGAGGACAGTCTTTCCAAGTTCTAACCTAGAGGCGGTTTGCTCATCTCGCGGCCGCGGCCGCGGTCGCGGCCAAGATGGATTTTTATGTCACGTGACCAGCTCCATGGGGATAAGGAAGTACCTAGCGTCCCTGCCTAATGGCAGAGAAATCTGTGTCGCTTCGAGTACAAAAGTTTAGTTTCGCTCGCAGAAACTGACCGTAGAGGCTTTCAACTGGAGTCCAATTAACCGCCCCTTTATACTTTAGAAGCGGCAGGTAAAGTTACGGCCAGGGAAGCTAAATATGAGCCAAAAAAGGAGAAATCACGGGAGATAAAAGCGGTGGCAGTAAATTCATATATCTATATGCCAGCGATGGGGTTCCAAGCCTTCTGCTGTAGTCAAGGGGTAAGAGAGCCAGGACTGTTCGTCGCGGCGTGAAAGTTCCGTGTTCAAATCGCGTTTCTTTTCTCCGCTGAATTTTCTCCGCTGAATTTAGCGGAAATTTAGTCTCACGTGACACCATTCTGCCACTTGGTGTCACAATGTCACAAAAACACCGCCCGCTAGATTGTAAACACTACAGTGTAGCAATTCTTTAGAGGTGGCAGAACAAAGGTACAATCTTCTTGCGAGACAAAGGCAACATTTTATAGAATGCTGGTTCATGACAGTGTAAGCGTGGGCGTCCTTGAGGCATTATAGGAATGCAGTGGCCAGGAGCTCACCTCCTTTTAGTTAAAATAGCATAGTAAACATTTCTTTTTTTTCCGTTTCCGTTAGAAATATTTACAGGGCTGTAAGAGCGAATTGAAAACATATTTGGATAATTGTCGAGATTGCTGGAGGCATACTGAACGCCAATGTTACCTTCTGTATCAGTCTATTGGTTACAGTCATACGTCCATCTTTTGAACCACTGAGTGACGATGAAAAGCAAGAATTGATCTGTGAATCAAGAATTATTCTTCTATTTATTATGCTGGCATCTCTAATTCTATTTACACATAAGATAAATAATATTAAAGAAAACGAAGACTGAAGTAATCTTAATTGCACATTTTGACAGCCCTCAATAATGCTCCGCTATGTTGTACAAAATAGCGGCCGGTAACAGAGTACACCCAGGTGAAAGGGAGATTCTAAAACCGGAAGAAACGCTTGCAAAATAAACAAAAAGCATATCTACTGTTATGTCTTTCGGCCGCACAAGACAGCGACTTCCGGTGGCATTATCCCGATCAGAGGTTGCAAGTAAAGATAATATATATATATCAAAAGCGTGGAAGCAATTCCGTTGTCAATCGCTTTAGGCATATTTTGGACATGGATGTTAGTCATCAAGCCCATTTCTCTCAACAAAGCCTAATTCTCACTATATCAAGCAACAAACTACACATAGTATATAGTATCCCGTCCTCGGGGCGATCGTAAACAATAACCTTCCTAATTACATCAGCGCGACTGTGGGCAGGCGTGGCTTTATGGGTTAGGCTTGGGCTTGGGCGGGGCGGGCATTTAGAGGGGAGGGGAATATCTATTTTGTTGACCAAATATTTGCAATTTCACTCAAAACAAAACAGTTATGCCTAAAAGAAGAAGGTTGTGTGGCTATCATCTCGTTCGTCCCCTAAAGAAAGTTGCCCTTCTAAGCTTAGGAGAAGATTCCTTTTTAAGCTCTGTGCAGTTCTATTTGCTTTTGGCACGTGCATTCGAGCCAACTTTTAAGAGCACGTTCATACACTCAAGAACATCTGTGCATCTACTTTCCCTCAAAGCACTTGGAAGAACCAATCGCTGAAATCTACGAAGTGAGCTCAGCGAAAGACGCGGCTTCGTCATTTGTCGCGGTCCTGACGCGTGTACACGAATACCTGCATATCTTTTCCATGTATCCGAACGACGAGTATACCGCGTGTGTAGACCGGTCCGAAACGCAGCGTTTTGCACACGTTCCCTTTATATGTCTATTTTGTTCTATCCACTTATCGCGTTCACGCCGACTTCCTCACTCATTTTGACCCGGTCCAGTGACGGCTGTTTTTTCTTCGCACTCGTTCTTCTATTTGCTTATTATTTATCTAGCCTTTATGGCGTTTGTTTTTTGCCATTACTACGTTGAGACTGCGCTATCACTTCTCTTTCTTGTTCTTCTTCATGCCTTCCAGCCTTTCGTTCTCTTTTCACAACTACGTAGCTCTTTCTCCAGAGCACTGCAAGACCCGTGTGACCAAAGAATTAAAGACGCGCTAGATCTGTACTTTTTAGATGGCAACATTCTCGGCGACGTCGACGCACATGTATGTAAGATATATGGCGGCGTATTGCAACATACATAGCTCGAGCAAGAGGCCATGTTGTCCCGTAAAGGGTGTTTCGTTTTGCTTGTGGTTTCAACCTCTTGTTATAGACGGTGCGCAATTTTGAGAAGGAGTTGGTAAATGGCCAAAGTAATTTCGCGGCTGGGCACGAAAAAGACGCCACGGAGGCTGAACTTTTCAAAACTGCATAAAACAAAATTTCAGGATTTTTTTTTCTCACGAACTGCGATGTAAAAGATGTCAAAATGAAAATTATTTTTCAAGATTACATTTGTGTGGTGCAGCATCTCTGCCCCGTGATAACTTCAGCCAAGCAGTTCAGCGAACGTAGTGAAAAATGGCGATGGAAAACGCGACAACTGTGATCTGTTAGAACCGAGAAAATGGCATTTCGTTTCTCCTTCGGATTTACAGCAGCGTTCCTCGCTTTTCAAACCACAAAAAAAAAAAACTTTAAGAAATGACTTGAACCCAGGGCTAAACGTTTCTACGTCAAAGTATTAAGTCATGTCTGGTTAATATGGACCCTGATAATATAGATACCCCGCTATATGAACACCATTTTCGGGGACAAACTGGGAAAATACATGCATTTTTGTCACGTTAATATGGACAACTCACATTATGGACGATTTACTGAAGGAACGGAAGCGTCCACATTAACGAGACATCACTGTACCACATAAGCAATAACACGCATCCTGTCACGCCAAGCTCGTAAAACATCCAGTGTGTTTACTTTCCCGTAAAGTATTCTAAGGGCCAATCCCTGCGATCTACCAAGATAGCTAAAAAAATATTTACAGGTCGAACATACGTTTACAAATAAAAAATAAAGTGTGCGATGTGACATTGAGCACTGTTTGAGCGTGTGAAACGTCACGACGCACACTTTATTTCAGGCCTAAACACAGTTTCTGCGGGTTCGATTTCTGCCGAGTTCTCTAAATATATCGCAGTGACTGCGTCCCAGCTGCTCTGATTGAAAGTAGAAACACGTACATTGTTAAAGGTGTATAATTCACGATTTGTACGACTCTGCACTTCAACTCGTGGGCACGTTTTCGCCATTTTTTCCTTAAGGAGGATTCACTTGCTTGTCACTCAATGGGCGAATTTCGCAACACAAATCTGAGCTTCAGAAATGCAGGAGAGTATTAATTATTTTGGAGGTTAATTATAAAGAAGTAATGAAGGTCGCAAGGCCTTTAATGGTTCCCTCAAAGCGCTGCAGATTTTTAATAAAATTAAGAAATATGACCGTTTTAACTGTTTTCAGCGCGTTTTTAGACATTTTTTTAAATCAAAATATTTAAGAGACAAATATGACAAAACTTTTGGCCGTACGTACTAGTGGTGCCTCTAATCTTAATTTTTAAGACCATGACGAGAAAACTAAATATGATTTTATTTTTGTATTTGTGTAAATAACTCACCCTGTTAATTTTATTCTTATGGTGTTAAACCAGATGGCGACACTAGAACTAAATGCATCTAACCGGAAATGGTCTTGTTTTTCTCTCAAGCTCGAATTCGACCGCTATGGCTAGTGGCTCGGGGATCGGCAGCATGTGTAGCGAAAGCTCGGGGTGCAAAGCCCACTGATCGTGAATTTAATCCCCCACCCCTGGCCGTTTCAATCCGGATGAGCGTCGTACCGGCGTGCGGTCATGTATCACTATCGCGTGATGCACGTCAAAGATGTCAGACTAGCACCGATATACTGCACTGGCTTTCATACCCAATGAAGACACCAGGCGCTTTCGGGGCTGACTAACTTTCCGCAGTCTAAACATACACACAACAGAATTACAATTGACGGCTCCGTTGGTCTCCACTTTTTGAACATTGCAAAAAAAAAAAACTAACGTGCCCATTAGCGACCGACCCGAGGCTCTGGAACTCTGTCGCGAAGCTGCAACACACCTGCGATCAAATAAGACTTATTCTTTTTGATGCTTCAATGTACATTATCACTGCCGCACATTATATCGCACTGCATCATCATTATCACCCCCTTGACGGGACCCAAAGGCATTCATTGTACGGGTTGCATGCCTCTCTGGGACTCCTGTGCTTACGAGAAAAAATAAATACATACCTACCTACAAACGAATATTTTGGTTTTATGCATTACATCAGTGAGAGCGGTCGTGTTCCTTGATGACACGGGGAAAAGATCGAGTTTTGGAAGAGCTGCCGAAACTAGATTTTGACGAACAGTAAGAATAAATGCCATGCATAATAGGGTGTTTAAATTCATATGCACACAGTGGCGTTTTAGTGCCTTTGACTGCGCTGCACCGAGAAACGGGAGCTAGTCACCGGCACATTTATGCTTTGTATGAAGAGTGGAATTCAATTCAAGGAGTAGCTTGGCACGAGACATACGAAGCAGTCGAACACCCTCAAACGCTCTCAAACACAACTGTGTTTATGGGCCTTTAGAAGAGCGTTACCTCTGTCTACCGCGGCCACGAGGCTCCTGGTGCGCGTTGCAGAGCATGCTTTGAAGTATAACAGCGCGAGCTCCGGGTTGCACTGCCGCTCTGGGCGGTTACGAGATCGCAATGTTGATGCCCAAGACCAACGAGAGTGACCAATAGAAACAAGCAACACCGACAGGCCTCAAGCCACAGCCTCCTCTATACTCTATACTGACAAAGCCTGGCAGACCGTCAGGTGACAAGGCCGCCGAAAGTGGAAAGGTAGAGCGGCAGACAAAAGTCATTTAAAGGGCGCCCCGCTGCGGCGAGACGCCGAAACACACTTGTCCCAAGCGATGGAATATCCGCTCGTGCTCCACGCGTTCCTCGGGCTAGCGCTTCTTTTCTCGTCGGGTTTGAAAACCAAGTTTCGGGTCCTCGCCGCTGCAAAAGCTGTCTGCTGAATACCAGACTCCCCGAGAAATGCTCTGTGCTACCATATCCTCGCGCTCCATATCTGCGACCGTGCACTCTATGGCTCCGTCATGAAACTGCAAGACTTTGTGAGTATAGAGGAGGCTATAGTCAGGCAAATGAAGCACGCGCGCGAATGTATCTTTGGCAGGTTGGCAATTGCTCGTGCGTAGTTTATAAGCGCAGAGAGACAACAAGCCTGTCAAATATACCTTTGCGTGTGTGCATCATTTGTGTTTGTGTGTATGTTTATATATACACATAAACACAAATGTCTGTCTCAACTGGTGACTCGGGCTGTGTCCTTCTCGTTCTAGTGTCTCGTCCTTGGCGCTTCAGTATTTAAAATGGTCCCTTGTCTCTCAGCTCTAGATGAGCAGTCTAGCATTAATAAGAGCGACGTAGTCTTTTGAGCATTATATAAACATATACAACTTCCCGTATATCAAAACTACGGTGCCCAATTTCACATCAGCGTCACTGTATATCTAGGAAGTCGATCGTATACCGTGGAATGTCCGCGATGAACTCCCGAGCCGTCGTCATTAACATATTGCATTTCCTTAAGCACTGAATTTCAATAAGCTTTATTTAAAGGGCTTTCGGGCAAGGGTAATCGATTAGGCGCATAGAGCGATCTCAAAGCCGAGCTGTGATGTTTGTACTGAAGGATGCTAAACTGAACCCAAGTATAAGTCATTTGTCGCGCGAAATTAACGCACAATATCTTTAGATGCGACTGAACACTTCCTGTTTAAATTTAATTCCGGATATATTATATATATATATATATATATATATATATATATATATGTGTGTGTGTGTGTGTGTGTGTGTGTGTGTGTGTGTGTGTGTGTGTGTGTGTAAGGTATGTCATATTTGATAAACTACTGATATATTATAATATATGCAGTATATAACGTGAGTTCTCCTCGTACCGTTTGCGAGTAGAACGAGTTTCCCCGCAGAATGATGGAAATTATCTCTTTTGGCTACATTTTCTAGTGCAACTGATCATCTTTTCTTCGTTAGAATGGACTCCAACGACTAAACCGCTTGCTCGTTTTACTGGATGCTTATGTGTACTTACCTGCTATGCTGACCCTTTTGTTGTCTCAGCCTACAACATGTCTTGGCCTTCAAAAGTTGACCGGCAGTATCCTAAAAATAAATAAATAAATACTACCATAGCAGCCTGCCTCAACGACTTTCGCTTTCTTCGGCTCAATGATGTAGTATCTTAACGATTGATTTAACATACAGATTATTTTGAGCCACTGACAAATTAAGAACCGCTGGGCGTTGCCAGTTTCGTACACCTTATTTACTCTCCAAAATCAATTAGACTGGGGCCTTAGCCGAATAAGAAAGCCGAAGAACGAATCACGAAGGAGGAAGCGGGAACACAACCGAGAGGTTTCGTAGATCGTTTTGATACCTCCGATAACGATCCCCCGATAAAGGTACGATGCATTCGCAAAGGCGTCGGCGGAGTATCGGATACCGCTAGTAGAGTCATCTGAACGATCTGCTAAAACTCTAATGAGACATTTCATGCATTTCTTACACTCTCGGTGACCCTAGCAATCAACAGCGTATCTGTCCATTCAGAGATTGTCATTAAATATTACTGGGCATATTACATTCCCAGATAACGCTGCATCTGGTGCTCGCCGTGCCACATGTCTTTATCTGGTCATAAAATATGTAAAAGGTCTTCCTGAATCTGATTTGCACATACGTTGCATGTGGCTCATAACTTCTTTATTTGTTAACTGAATTCTTGTTCTAGTGGCGAACAAAGAGTTCATTTTGTATAGGCTGTGCTATATTAAATATATGAATAGATGTGACACTATAACAAAAGTTGATAACTAATATATTGTGAGGGAGCCGGTACGTGACCATGGGGAAGGAAGAGCTTTCGGTTGCGTTCTCGAAAATGCTGGCGAACTCCCTTCGTTCTCCTGCATTCAGCAGAATTTCGCCTCCAATCAAGCTCAGAATCAACGTCGTAACGTCCCAACTAGTCTAGATCGCCGATGTTCGCAGTCGGTATCCAATCTCGGACGAGCAAGAAAACATGTTTTAACACGTATTGCTGCTCGTTCGTCGTGGAAGCCGCGGAGAGGGGATTAAATTATTTACTTTGAGGAAATGCACTGGATTGTTTATACTAAAATTTCAGTTCGTATTCCGACAACAAACATTCGGTCCGACAATGATCTACGACGTGGCTGTACTTACACCGATGGAAAACTCAACCCGATGTCGCAAACATGGCGAGCGTGGGATGGTTTTTATCTCCCGAGAAGTAACGTGAGAACCGCACGATAATTCCTTCATGTTTCGCTCTGCTCTGATAGCCTTTGCGATATGGAGCGCACTGCCTCCTCTCTGATTCTCCGGATTTCCCTCAGGCGTGGGCGATACCATGACCGAGCCTGTTGGCGTGTTGACATAACGCAGCTTGCCAATGTTCAAAGCGTTAGCAAAGCAAAATCAAATTGGACATTGCGAATGTTTGACCTCCAGAAAAGTCGACGTTCACCTAAACGCCGCTGAAACTAAACACTGTAACAAAAAAAAAATTCGCTGGATTTTATTTTGCGTGATTATCCGGCTAATAAAGGTCAATATATGGGCATATCAAGAATTGGACAAGCAAATTGACTATTAGAAACAGCACGAATAAGACGAAGGACAAGATGAGATGTAAAAATACAGAGATCCGACTCTCACTGAATTTTATTGAAAATCAACACGCAAAATCACCGTGAATAAATATAAGGCAATCATTATCAAGTTGTCATGCAGTACGTCTATCATACACGTAGCCCTAGGAACACCTGTTTTATTTTTAACCAACAGAGCGATTGAGGGTGCACTTACACACACGTCATTTGCACATCGAGATATGTTGTACGCCTCGGCAATCTCCGTAGTGGTTTGCTGTCTATACTCCCACCAGAATGACTGTGTCTTCTAAGCTTGGTTCACAGCCACATCTATTACAATGGATGGCGAGATTAACCAAGGGCGATGACCTCATCGAGAGCGCGTGTTCTTTTAGCCTATCATTTATACATCGGCTTGCCTGGCCAATGTATCTAATAAACGACACCCTCCCTACACTGAACAAACTGTCTTCTGTGTTTCTTCGTATATGCATGACCCTCTCTTTACCCCGATCTACTCTCGCACATAGTCTTCTTAACTTCGATGAGGTTGAAAACACCACCGAGATTATATATCTTTGCGCCATTTTCTTTAGTCTATGAGTCACCTTGTGTATGTACGGTAAGACCACTGGCCTTTAGGTGGTTTACTACCCCACTTGTCCGGGTGTTCCAGTGCCTTTATGGGGTTCTCTGCCACTTCCACGAGAAGGCCGCGCGGATATCCGCATTTGTCAAACTGCCTAATTGGATTGCAAAACTACACCTCATCTCATGTGTACATGATTTAACTAAGGCCGGTTTCAGGCAGGTTATGGTTATGCCCCTCTTCACCACAGTGGAATGATTGGAACCGAACGGCAACACTCCCCTCTTACTCCCAGGACGGTAAGATTAGCACAAATGGTCGTCTGTGAGAGTAAACTTTAAGTCTAGGAACTGTAGACTCCCACCAATCGGTTCCTCTTTTGTATATGCCCCCCCCCTTTCCTTTCCGATCATGACCTGCACTCCTCTAAGGTGTCATTTATGACCTCGCCTCTCTGCCATTTTGGAACTATGTCGCGGAACATCACTATGTAATCCTTGCGTACCTAAGAACTCTTGTTACTACTCCCTCAAGACCCCTTTCTATCCCTCGATCCCAGCCTGCCAGGTTAATGTCACTCAGGAATGGCGCAACACTCCAGCCGATGTAAACTCCTTTCTTCTGTGAAAGATGTTCTTGCTAAAAACAATCAAAGGGGACCCCAAATGAAAGCACAGTGATTCAAAAAAGCTCTTCATGCTAACGCCGCAGGAGTTTTTAAAAGCGACACCCCCGTGCGATTAAATTCCTTCTTTAATAGCGCCAAACATTCTTGCGCGTGGTATGGAATAGTACATATCTTCAGCATCAGAGGATACCGCATGACAGGAGCCTGAGTAGTTCTGTTTCAACCAATCCCCAACCCATTCCGAACTATCCACTCTAAACGGATAGTGGCACTTTAAAACTTTCACGTGTCGCCGCTAAGTATGACCTGGGCAAGCAAGCAACATATAGCAATGTTATGTCGGTATATTGCCATATATTACCTTATCTGTCTATTTCTTGACATGGACATATATGTCATTTCTGTACTGGTAGGTAGGCGATCGTTCGCTTGTTGTAGTACAGTGATCGCTCATTCCTGAAATGAATCAACTGATAAACATTTTAACTCGAGACTGCTTTATTCGAGAGAAGTTTGAAGAAGAGCTTTTATGTCTCACAAAACCTGTTGTCGCAAAGCTGGTTCCATGGAGAAAAAAAGATGTAGAAGGGGGAAAAGGAAACCGACATCTTCATTTTTGATATCGAAATCGAAAGAGTGGCTATTGGTACCAGCATTCCAGAGTTCCGGCCGTAAAGCGAACCTTGGCTCCAAGTACAGCTAGCAGCAAAGCGCTAACATAGCCGGCTGCGGACAAGAAAACTTGGACATAGCAAGTTCGCTTACAACTGCGGCATATTTTCATATGAACAAGTGTCGCATAAAGATCCATTTAGGTAATCGGTACCGCATTACACGCTAAACACTCAAGCGTTGACAGTCGTAATCAACCGGTCCCATCGGGCATAAAATGGGGCGTAGAAGTCTTCATATTTCAAAGCAGACGACAAGCTTTCTACACATTGATACAACAAACTTTACCTTCCCACTGATTTGTACAACTGTGGTACAGAATGGAGACTAATAAATCTAAAAACAAAATTCACGCGTTTTTGTTTTCAAATGTTAACAAAGAATGATTGCCCAGGCCCGAGCACGTGACCCTGGATCGAATATTCTGTAACTCTTCCAAAGCACTGATGCGTCAGAATTAACGAGTTTTAGGCGGACCGCACCACGGTTACGAGATTAATCGATCCCTCACAAAGTGCAATACCAAACTCGGTTTAGTATAGTGCGCTTCAAACATATTAACCCAAGGAAAGGGGATAGAGACTGTAAGGCGTTTGTTCGTGCGTGCACGCGCCAATAGCCGCCCGGGGTGGGGACTCTACCCAGGAGACTTAAAAGCCGGCAATATAAATAAAATTCACCGATTTTATCTTCGTAGACAAGCCCGGGATAAAAGGAAACAGAGTTGTAAGTAACATATAACGCTTTGTTTTCAAAAGCAAGATAGAAGAAGGGCGAGGAGGACGTGTGCTGTACTCGTGTCAGGGTGTCTAGCAAATTATTATTTTGAAATTCCCTGACTTTTCCAGGTTTTCCCTGACAATTTCAGGAGACATTCCCTGACGTCTGTAGAGGCGGTTAAATATATAAGACCATTACCACACAAGGTATTGAGCATTGAGCACTGTGAGGGTCATTTTGCACGGGCTTAATCCAACTTGCATATACCAAAATATTCGGGTTCGTCCAGTCGGGATTAAACGAGCACTTTCTTGCCGCCGACATCTTCAGGGAAAAGGCCACTTCCGGAAACACAATAAAAACACGACGCTCAACCACACACGTCAATAACCGAATGGCAGCATGGCGCACTGCCGCCAGATGCACACTTTCGGATACTTTCGGCTTAATGCTTGAATTGGATTGGGGTCTGCGGCTTTCCCATCTGTTACTAAATCTAGAAGCTCTTACTGAATCCAGCCTAGTGTCGTGCCCTCATACCAATCCAATCCAAGGCTTGGACTGGATTTGTCGGCTGTTCCCATTGCATCGGGTAGCACGCTGTACATCGGGTGAGCAGAGCCCGCGCTCCGCTATAAGCAGAATTTACAGTAGACTCTCATTATTTCAAACTCCAGGAAGTCACAGATTTTGGTATGAATTATCAGAAGTTTGAATTATCAGAAATGTATCTAAATATGATACTAGACAACATTATGATTTGATAAATGGATAGCTACACATACAAAGCAGATTTTTGCCAGTTTCCTCTTCATAGGCCTAATTATAAGCAAGTACAGGCATAATACATTGGTGAAAGAACTGTGACGTTAAGTTTATTCATCCGGCAAAAAACTTGTTGATTGTGGACTGTTTAGTCAGCACATGAGATTTCAAAACAAAATTTTCAATACCAGCCACTGCTAGTCGCTCTTTACGGTACTCTTCCTTTGCAGACAGAAACTTCCGGAGCTGAGCGATGTGCTCAAAGGCCTCTGCGGCTGTGACAGTTGGTAGTGGGTCATCTTTTCTTCATCGTCATCTTCACTCTCACTGCTGCACTGTGCTGGCATTACTTCCTGTACTATGTCCTCTAATGAGTCATCACGACAAACACACACATTGTCGTCAAGACTAGCATATTCCGCCAGCTCGGCGTTCACATTATGTGCTTCAAGGCCAGAAAGCATGATGCCAGTGAGCTGTTCCTCATCCTCAATGTCGTCTTGGTCATCATTGCTGGTTTTGAAGCACATAATGTGAACGCCGTTTTCCGCTAATGTGTGCCCGCTTGAGCCCCGTTGAGTGCGCTTCTTTCCGAGCACCGGTGCACTGCGGAGAAGCAACACTCGCGAAAGCAAGCTCCGCGGGTATTGCTTCTCTGCGGTGCACCGGTGCTCGGAAAGAAGCGCACTCAACGGGGCCGCGAGAACAAAAAAAGTATGAATTAAGCGAAAACGCCGTTCGAATTAAGCGGCTTATAAATACATTAAAAACATAGCGGGACAACCAAAATTTTCAAATCTGTTTGAATTAACCGGAAGTACGAATCCGAGTTTCAATTATCGCGAGCCTACTGTATTGCCTATTTTTCTGCCCCCAAGTCCTCAAGTCTTTGCTCAGGGCACTCGATGGCGTTTCCGGCTCATTTTCCCTGACTGGGCTCGCTTTTTGACAATATCCCTGACAATTCCCTGATTTTTCCAGGTAATTAAAATTTCCCTGACAATTCCCGGTTTTCCCGTTTTCGCAGTCGCTAGACACCCTGCGTGTTTACACACTAAGTCCGGCTCAGCCAAGGCTACGATGTGATGGAGGCAAGCAAGCAGCGCCAAAAGTGCAGCGTCATCGCGCTCGTCGTTTTTGTGGATTTGCCGGTGACCAACTAAACCAATCACGCGCACATAAAAAAAGCGCAGAATCGCGACCCTTCACTGTGAAACATATTGTAGCTATATTTTTCAATGTTGAAGTTAGGGGCTATAGTCCATATAGCGCAGTGTCAGAAATCCTAGCCCCCAGCGATAAAAGTGGGGAATGATAATCTTAAACGCAAGCTCCCGTGAAGAGGGGAGGGAAGAAGGGGGCTGCGCAGATATCAAGATTCTTTTTTTTTTTTTTACGGCACTCTCGGGGTCAGTGATGTTTTTGGAGCTTTGTGACTATGCATTTCTGACGTCCTTGCACTGCGATATGGGCGAAGGGTTCTGAACAAAACGGATTCCTGCAAGAAGCGCAGCCCCCTGTACTGTGTCATGTTGCCAGCGTAAACAAACATGGTGGCGCCCATGAAATAGAGCATACACTGCTCTATACGGACATAATAAAAACAAAAACAAAGCGGAGGACGTACAAGTGACGATGGTGCATTGAGCACGTGATATGCATGTTTTATTTCTTTCTTTCTTTGTGGTTTTTATGAGTGCCATGTTCACTATTTATACTAGACGCCGACCTTAATTAGCTTCAGCTGAGAGTCAGCTTTGTGTCCTGTCGGTGACGCTTTACTTTGTCGCTCGTCTTTGGGCGGTTTTTTTTTTATTATAGTTATATTTCTGTATAGTCGACTACATTAGAAAAGCATGGCCCGTTAAATTTTGTGGAACTTGTTTAAGCAGATTAACGTAAAGCGGAATGTCAACCTGCGACATCCCGCCCCTACCGATCACGGCCCGACCAGCGGTATCAATGCATGACAGTTTACGTCATCTCATCTTGTTGTTACACCGCTGATACGCCAACACACGGTCACATCGGCGATAGTTCCAGTCTTCTGTTCACAACGCGCAACACTGCCATCACGATGTTGCTGCTATGTTGCTGACACGCAGAAATACAAAGCCACGTTGATTGCTGGTCGGCACTCGGCATTGGAAAACAGAACCGAACTCAGCACGGAAGGCACTCAGGCAGCCGGCAGCAAAATCTGCCGGTCTTGACGCAGTTCCTGCGATTTCCATAACGTCAAAAACGTCGACACAGTTCCGCGTGGTTCCGCTGCTGTAGTTCCGCTAGAACGTGGGTTCCGCAAACCGCGCAAACCAGATCGGCCATCTTACCCAGTGTACGTAGGTCTGCTGGCACTGCTCCGGAACTTCGCGGTTTATAGAGGCTTCGTTTGCTCGTTTGATAAAATTAGTGATAAAAACATCAATGCAACCGAAATGTTCCGCACGTTTGATCTAGAAGACGGAATTAACGGCGGCCTTCGCTGCCGCTGAAGCTCAATCAACTCAACAACATTTCTTAAACAACGTGCGCGACGTGCTCGAAAAACGAAACCGAAAGACGATGAGTCGGGAGGACGAAAGCTTTCCTCTCTGCCTGGAGAAGGAGAAAACGTTTCGTTCCTTCCTTCTTCTCGTGTCCGCTTGGGGGCGAGTCAGTAGAGGGGAGGAAGACGCGCCGTTGCTACCTTTTTCTTCCATTTTTCTTAGAGCGTATGATAAAGATATATAAAACTGCAGTATTTTTTCGCACATATAAACTAGTTGCCAAACGTCTGTCACTTAAGTCGTCTCGTTAAATAAAAGGTATCCGTGAAACCTTCATTTACCTTAGACTTTTATTGACTGCCTCAACACCTGTTCGTTTTTTTTAATCAAAACGTACGTTATGATTAGATTCGCAGATCTGTTATTCTGCTGCACACGATGTGCTGCTCCAACAATTTAAATTCAAATTTGTTTTCGAACATCAACATGTTTACTCCCGCAGACCTTGACACGTGGCGAGCGACCGCCCTTAATGTCGCTGTATAAATGAAATAAAGAGGCATCCCCCTCCTTCCTCCCCTCGCCTACATTGTTGCTTGACGTTTGCCACACAACTAAATGAGTGGTGCAAAAAATAAAATTAAACGGACTAAAAAAGTATAGCTTTCGGCTCGCAGTTGACAGTAACCCGATGCCTCCGGCGAAAGAGAAACAACGAAGAAAAAGGGATCTGCCAATGAACACCGTGCAGCGGCAAGTGTGCATGCAACACCATAATGGGTTTTTCGACGTCGCGCACCCAGAACCGTCTCATATTTCACTGAGAATCCAGTATCTAGCCGCCTGCATTTTTTTGCTGCTTCGGATACGTGTTGCAAATAGTTTACTTTTTCTTCATGGCAGCGCGTGCACCTTTATATCTAGTGTTTGCATGCATCCCAGCATGCGCGCCTTTGTGTGCGCGTGTGCATGTGTATGTACGTGTGTGTGTGTGTCGCTGTGTGCGTGCGTGTGTGTGTGTACGCGCGAGTGTGTGAGTGCATTTTCGTGTGTGCGTATGTACGTGCGTGTCTGTTCGTGTGATAGAGAAAAGTGTGTATGTCCGTTTCTGTGTGTGCGAATATACGTGTGCGTGTGAGCGTGCGCGCTTGAGCGACGCACATACAGCACGCACGCAATGCCGCTAACTTGAGTGCCGCAAATGAAAAGGCGTAAGCACGACGCCGAAAATTCGTACACACATCTATACTGTCTACGTTAACAGAATTCAGAGTAATACTCTGATACGCTTCTTAAGTTCGTCGGCGGATAAACTCGCGGGGTTCGCTCTTTCGCAATATCTGCATACTTCTCTTTTTTTCGCCGAAACCGAGCACTATTAGTAATGTGTTCCCCGTGCTCCCCTGCTTGCTGGTTTCTTGCGACTCACTATAGTCGGTTGCAAGCTAAGAAAAAACCGGAAATGCCTCTCAGAGGAAAATGTATTCTCCGCCGAGAAACGCCAGCCAATCGTTTTCATGATGTCACGATTCCGTGGACCAATCGTGATCCTTTTGAAAAAAAAAAAAGCTCAACATGGCTGCTGGCCTTAGCAACGCGACGCTAGTTTCTCGTGACAATTATTCTGCTTCTTTGCACCGTGTTTTACGTGCCCGAGGTTACGCCACGAAATCTTAATGGTATCGGCTTGCGTTTGCAGCAGTTTTTGCGCGACAACGTGAGAATCCAGCGACGCTATCGCCAACGAAAATTTCGAAGCAGGGCGCGAGGCTTAGCACTGCTGTTTCGTCCAAGAAGAATCAGGAATCGCTTCCGATGTCACCTCAGTGGGATCCATGACGGAAGACAAAGAGAGCGGGGCGCGGTGGTGGTGTCGATGACTTGGGAGGGTGCCAATTTGTCAAAACCCGAAAAGTATAATTTTTCTTGTTTTTCTATTCATCCAACAAAATAAAGGCACACATTTCGTGCCCAAAGCCCACAAAACTAAGTAAATCACTAAATATTTATTATTTGCAGGAACAATAAGTGCTTTGTTATTTATAATTTTGGCGAGAGAAAGGTTGGTTTCGTTTTCGCCGCTTTCCCTCAATCGAAGGCGCTGGAAGACAGTATGTTAGACAGTATCTTGGACAGAAAATGACTGGAATTCGGTACATTGGACATGACTTTCTTTCTTTACTAAACAGCTATTTCGTTGACAAAAACGTATTCTAACTTATTTAAACGTCCTGAATGAATTAAATAAATATTGTAGTAGTTTAAGACACGTTTACTGGAGGAAGAAAAAGCAACGTTGCTAGCGAACTACTTTCTCGACGGCGGAGGCACTTCAGATGGGCGCAATGCGCTTGTGGAGTGGAGCTCAAAGATTGTTCTTAGGTTTCATCCGACTATAGTGAAATTACTCTGAAAATCCGCTTCTGCTTGCTTGTAAACCATCGTCTCACCCATCATGAACCCCCCTAAAAAAGTATAAGGTTAAGAAATTTATTTTTTCCGTGCTTCCAGTTTGCCTGAAAGGTTAGGGAAGAAACTTTTTCGGTTATATTGAAGGAACTGAAGATTTATTCTTCACGTCGTTAATGTATGCTAATTTCGACTTCAATAAATATTTTCCCTACAACTCAAATAGCAACACAATCTTTGAGGATAGCCCCGGTTTAGAGTCTTGATAAAAGAAACAATATTGTTTGTACAGTTCCCGAAGGAAAGGCTCGTAATTAAATTACAATTTCATTACTAATAGCTATTTTACAAACCTAGGAAGATGTTTGGGCTTCAGAACCTATCTCAGAGAAACATACGCAACATATAAAAATTAAACATATCAGGTACGTAATCATTCGTTTCAGAATTTTACTCTTTGCGTGTTTCTTAAACATCAGTCAACTAAACGCCATTTCTATATTACACAAATTTCAAGATCAAAGTAGCTACATCTTCATTGTCCATTAGAAAACAAACAAGTAAATGGGTGGGTTTTAATTTGGAACGGCGCCCAAAACCGCCGTCTTTTGATAAACCTATTTTATCAAAACATCTCCGCAAATGTGAGCATTGATCTTGTCATGCGCTAATTCAAATCAAGTCTAGGCAACTCCGACACGGACGTGGACAAACACTAAAGGCCCTGTCACACTGAGGCAACACGACGGCAACAGCAACACAACACGTTGTCCAACAGTCGGGCAACTTGTTTCTCGCTCCCCGTGTTCTCCGACAAACCTGTTCACATCGTGGCAACAGCCGCACAACATAGACGAAAGCTAAAATGTTGCCTCGGTATGACAGCTTTCGGCAACAAAAAGCAGCAGCAACTCGTATTCGACAACGCGTGTTGCCCTGATTGCTGGCTGAGCGAGTTTTGTACCGGCAACACGACAACACAGATAGCTTCGATGCAAGAGCTAGTTCCCTATCAATACCGTCTTACTCAAATAAAGGTTGGCAAAGGTTAGTTACTAATAATTAATGCTGGCATGCAGATAAAATATTTTTATGAATGTTTTTACCGTGTAAATATGGAAAGCGATTATTGAAATGGTCACAGCTAGGGTCGTGAACGGTCAGACTGGTGTTGAAATTAGAACCGTTGAAAGACAAGGGCACATTACTGCTATACTTCGTTTCAGCTTGGGTCAAGACGCAGGCGACGCTACAAGCGCGAGCTCCGGGCTTTCAGCGTCCCTGCCAAGCACGCGCGCTCGTGCAATGCAAGCACTGTTCAGGGCCACACGCTCGCGCTCGTAGCATCGGCTGCGTATGGACCCAAGCTGAAACGAAGTATAGTGAAATAATAAAATGGCATGCCTACTGTGACGGTGTCGCGTGAACGCTAGAAGAAAAGGGAAGGAAGAAAAGGTTCGAGCATGAAACGAAAAGGAATGTCACCTCGCCTCAACGGAGCCGGACATTAAAAGAGATATTTCGACGTCCAATCAAGCTTCGTCGCTCTTGGCGCCCGAACGGGGACTCTGTAATGAGGTAAATTTATGTGGGGACGGCGGTCATTATCAAATCGCCCATTAAGCTCTTCGCATCAACGAGAAGGCTTAACTACAACGTCAGAAACGATGGATGAAGACGGCGCAAAAAGCGGCAGTGACGCGTCCTTGCAAGCTAAAGTTGAGGCGGTAGTTGCACGGAGCGACGAACTTCAGCGGATCCTTTCGAAGAGGGACGAAGAAATCTCTGAATTAAGGCAACGCATCGCAGAGCTTCTTAGCCGACAACAGACTACACCCGCATCGACGCCTGCCTACTCCGCAAGTGCTGCTGGGGATAGCGCTTCTCTGAAAGCCGTAAAGACCCTGGTGTGCGGATTACTGTCCCCAGTAATCGAGAGACTCAACTGCTTGGAGGCCGCAAGTTCGAGAAGCAACTCCGAAAGCAGCGACGAGGGCTCCAAGCAGCAAGGACCACATAATAAAATATCTAAGAGATAGAAAGGGCAGCAGCGGTCGCTGCATACCGAACTACAAGAGAGCGTCCCAAACTCACGCAGCACATCTGAAAGCAGAGACAAGGGCTCGAATCAGCAAAGCCAGGGAAGAGGACTGGGAGATATCATCAACCATCTAGTTCAGCCATCCACCGCGGCCGTAAGTACAGCTCCCTCCTCTCCACTGACGTAATTGGTTGGTTCCATCAGGTCGCAATTCGGCTGAAAATTTACGGGGTGCCGGAAGACATTGCACTGCCTATGCTCATATCAAAGCTACCTTCCAAAGATTTTGCTTGGATGCGCTTCGAGCTTAACTCCAAGAAGATTAGCACTTGGAGTGACGTCAAGTCCGCGTTTCGGCGGCACTACAATTTAGAAAGCCCTGTGGAAAATCAAAGAGCAATGTTCGCTCGAAGACAGACCTCCACTAAAGCGAGCATGGAGTACGCTATTCAGAAGCTGCAACTGATAGAAGAATGTGTCTTCACAGGAAGCGAAGCCGAGAAGTGCGAATTGCTTCTTGAATCGCTGAACGACAAGGCAAAGCGGATGTATTTCGATAGAAGCTTCACATCGCTTGATGACTTGCTCGACTCTTTTATGAAGTTTGATCGGGCAAGCGGAAAAGCCAAGAAGCCCGAAGAAAAGTCATTAAAAGTTTCGAACTTTCACGAAGGAGGGGTCGATGACACTTTCGTCAAATTTGATTGGCAGGAGCAGCCTGGGGAAAAACTTCAGGAATACGCTGCAGCGAGCAGTACGAATGACAAACCACAACCAAGCCTGACCTACCAAAGGGAATTCCATCGCCAGAACAATGCAGCCCTGACCAAGGCTCAAGGATCCCGTCCGAAAGTACTCAAGCTTTGCCTAAATTGCAAACAGGAAGGGCACTTTGTTACATGGTGCCCCCAGCCTTTCACGCAAGAATTTCTGGAATGGCAACGCGCATTTCAAGCGGAGCCTAACGTTCCGACTGACCTGGAAAACTGCGACCTGGTCTCTTCGGGGCCTGCGGGGAGACATCAGTAGTGCAGCGCGTTAGCTGTGAATCTTCTGCGGGCGTCAAACGGGTCCTAGTCTTTATGGCATTCCTTGAACTCAGTGCAGTTTTAGATTCTGGTTCCACCAGAAGCCTTGTGAATGAAGCTGTTTGCCAGAGACTTCAGATGACACCTTCAAAATCTTCCCTGAAACTTATGGGAACAAATGGGCTGCCACTTGAAAATAATTGAGAAGTGAGTATCGAAATTACGGTGGACGGAAGGTCATTCCGACAGACTTTTGTGGTCGTCCCACATTTAAAGGAAGACTTAGACTTGCTTGTAGATGACTCTTTACGCTCATCAAAAGCATTTATCGACTGGGTTAAAAACGCGTTTTTAATCCATGCCGAAAACCGCTCAAGGTTTCTGCAACGACCACCCAAGTAGTACCGCCTCTTTCCCGGAAAGTCATCGAAGTCATGTTGGAAGTCTCAGCCAGCGAGAGAACTCGCGATACCTTATACGTAACACCTTCTCAATCAGCTATTGAACGGTACCTGTTGGAACTGCAACCGTCGGTCATCGATGTAGGAACAAATACTTTCAAACTTTTGGCTACAAACGTTTCCTTGAGGCCATCAAAAATACCTGCGAGGGCATCTTTAGGGTCAGCAAAAAAAGTAGAAGCTGTTGAAGCGGTTGACTTGTCTCCCATCGAATGGGAATCAGTTCAGCAATGTTCCAGTTTTTCTGATCTTGAGAACCAGGAAGATGTGCTGAAAGGCCACAACGAAACGCAGCAGATAATAATTGATGAGTTGAGCTTCAACGTGGGGGCTTCACTGAACTCCCAAGAGCTGGAGGCAGTAAAACAACTGTTGATGAAATATCGTTCTAGTTTTGCAACCGACACTGCACACTTGGGATCTTGTAGGATAGAGAAACATTCCATTTCTAATGGTGATTCAAAACCAATTGCACAATACCCAAGGCGAATTTCACCGGCTCAAAGAGATGTGGTCAAGGCGATGATAAAAGACTTTATGGATGCGAAAATTATCCAGCCCTCCAAAAGGTCCTGGGCATCACCACTGGTTCTAGTTCAAAAAAGACAAGTCGACAAGGATGTGTGTGGACTACAGGAAGCTAAATGCTGTAACTGAAAACATTGTCTACCCACTTCCACGAATCGATGATGCGCTGGCGGCATCGAGTGGGATCAAGTATTTCTCAACATTGGACCTCCTTTCAGGATTCTACCGAATTGAGGTGGAACCTGGCGACACCTCTAAGACAGCCTTCGTTAGGCAGTGGGGGCTGTATGAATTTCTGAGAATGCCGTTCGGGTTAAAAGGGGCACCGGCAACGTGTCAGCGAACTGTAGATGCCATTATCGGTGATCTAAAGTATCGTAACGCACTGGTCTACATGGCCGACTTCATTGTTTACAGCGCAACGTTTCAAGGACACGTTCGACAACTGGGAAATATTTTCGCGCGTTTTGAGGCAGCAAATTTCAAGTTCAAACCGCAGAAGTGCCATTTTTTTGCACCAGAGTGACTTACCTTGGACATATTGTATCCCAGAAAGGTATTGCACCTGATCCAGAGAAAGTCGATGCCGTAACGCGATTCCCCGTTCCTAGAACTGCGGCTAAAGTTCAATCATTCTTGTGACTGACGTCCAACATCCGAAAGCTCATTTGGAACCATAGTGCCATCGCAGCCCGCGTGAGAAAGCTCCTGAAAAAAAGAAAAAGCCTTCACATGGGGTGCTCCACAAGAACACACCTTCCATGAACTGAAATCTACTTTATGTGGGCCTCCCGTCTTGAAGCACTTCTCCGAAGACTCTAAATACGGCCTCCAGGTCCACACTGATGCTTTCAGAACCGGCCTTGGTGCCATCTTCCTCCACGAAGATGAAGCTGGGGATTACAGGCCTGTTGTATACCTCAGCCGTTCTCTTCACGGAGCTGAAGAGAACTACACATCCACTGAACTTGAGGCCCTTGCAGTTAAGTGGTCCCTGGAACAGCTACGTCCCTACCTAATTGGCAGAAAGTTTCATGTTGTTACAGATCACCATGCGCTATGCTGGGTTTTCGTTACAAGGAGGGAAACCAACGCTTGCTCAGGTGGTCTCTCCTGCTGTAAGAATTCGACTTTGAAGTTGTGTACAAATCTGGCGCATGTCTCACTGCCCCCGATTGTCTGTCCCGCATTCCAAGCCGCTTCTGCTCAGGGGAACCTTCGAGTACCAACGGCTCGGGAGAGACTGGGGGACCCGGATCTGGGATGTGTTTGAGGTCTAAAAGCCCAACTTAACCTACGATCAGAAGAAGGACCCGTTCTGTACAAAAATCATAAAGGTACCGCAGAAAAAGGCTGGTACAAAAAACAGCAGAAGAGAGCAAGTAAACAATTTGTTATTTTTCATGATGTATTGTACAAAGGGGATGCAGGACCAACGCATGAACGGTTTGTTTTATGCTTGCCGGCTACGAAGCGAGCGGAAGCACTTCACGAATTTTATGGAAGTCGATTCGGAGCACACACGGGAGTCCGTCGCACATACGACAAAATCCACAGTAATTATTTCTCTCCTCGGCTGTATCTGGATGTCCAACGGTTCGTGAAAAGCTGTGACGTTTGTCAGCGGATGATGATGACTACGACGTGCCCTTACGGACTGCTGCAGCCAATTGAAGTCGATGTGCCATTTCATACAGTTGGACTCGACATAAATGGGCCCTTCCCGGCTTCACGAAGGTACAAGTTTGTCACAGTTGCCATAGACTACCTCACCAAGTTTGCTGAGGCGAAAGCTGTTCGTAACATTGAGGCTTCCACGGTGCAGAAGTTCATCGAGAGGAGAATTATCCTCTAGCACGGATGCCCCACAGTACTAGTTACGGACAGGGGCACACAGATGACTGCCAGATCAACTTCCGATTACCTCAAGTACCGTGGTATACGTCACGCAACGACTACAGCTTATCACCCAGCTTCCAACGCCCTCGTCGAACGAGCCAACAAAACGCTGAAACAGATGATGCGAATCACCACCTCATCTGAAGAGAAGTGGGCTGATGTTTTGCCCTATATAATGTTCTGCTATAACACAGGATATCAGGACACAGTTCGTACTTCTCCTTTTTTCCTTCTGTATAGACGTGACCCTGTTTTCCCCTTAGATGTGGATGATAACAGGAAAGAGCTGCAAGAACTGCAAGCAAGCTCCGAATACGTGGTGCTCGTGCGTGAGCGTTTGAACGAAGCGCGTAGATTGGCTGCACGACACATCAAGTTGGCTCAGGAGAAGCAGAAGAGACTATCTGACGAACACAGAACTGACATAACGTTATACTTCGTTTCACCTTATGTGCGAGCGAAGGCAAAACTGGAAGCGCGAGCACGGAAGCTACGTGCGTTCAGGCTTTGCTCGAGCGCGCGAGCTGGGGAGAAATGCAAAAAGCGCTGGTCTCGCGCTTCTAGCTTTGGCTTCGCTCGCAGACGAAGTGAAACGAAGTATAGAACGAGACCAGTTGGTGCTGTTGAGGACCCCGCCAGTGGGGCTTAAAAAACGGACAATGTACACTGGGCCTCATCGAGTTGTGGCCAAGCTATCGCCGGTGAATTATGAAATAGAGTTCGGTGATGGTTCAGGGCGGGACATCGTGCACGTAGAAAAACTGAAACCGTATCTAGAGCCTGTTGCGGAATTTTCACTCTCCTAAAACTGTTCAATAGAACACTGTTTTATACTTGTACGGGGTTGCAATTATCACCTGGGGCGATTTTGTCGTGTGTGTACTTGAATGTTGTTTTATATGTGTGCAGGACTTGCAATTACCGCGTGGGATGATTGTGTTTTGCGTGTACCTGAATACTGTTTTATACATGTACAGTACTTGCAACTATCGCGTGTTCTGTGCGTGCTTTAAGTGTCTTCATAAAACCAGTTTCTTTGCGTATTGTGTACGTCGGGTCGACGCCTTTTTGAGGCGGCGGCATGTGACAGTGTCGCGTGATCGCTAGGAGAAAAGGGAAGGAAGAAAAGGATCGAGCATGAAACGAAAAGGAATGTCACCACGCCTCAACGGAGCCGGACATTAAAAGAGATATTTCGACGACCAATCAAACTTCGTCGCACCTACTCACCTGCTGGTAAAGTACAATTAAAAAATCCAGGAAAGCGAAGATTAAAAAATCGAAGCATTAAAACGACCTCTCTGATCAGGATTGTTGATGCTTGGAATTTGAAAACAGCCGCTCCCAGACACCTGATTTGTTTCAAAAATACCCAGGACGTGTTGGGGATTGAAGCGATGACATTGCAGGCGGTAGGTAAAAGCGCTGAAAAGTTTTATTCCACCGATTGTTATGAAGGCCGATCGTGTCGGTGTCGCAGTTTTGAAACGCTGTCAGTTCAGCTCAACACCACGCTGCAGAAGACGCTTTGGGGTACAGCCGGTGCTTACTCAATTTTATACTAAAATATGAATTACACGAAAGAAAGAACCGGACAGAAACACTTCATGCCGGGTGGCCTAAATACCGAACATATATCAGCGATCTCACTTTTCTCGGTTAGGGCTACCTGCTTTGTCGGCGAATGAAGAATATTTTGATAAAATAAAGGGTAGAAAATACTCCCGTGCCAACTTTTCTAATCACATTCACTCGTTGATGCCGTCCCGTCGTAATTTCCGGCCCGTCGAAGGCACTAGCACTTTGCAGAGCCCCATTTCCAGCGACGCCGCGCCGCACACGAACGAAGGTAAACAATCAAGATGGCGGAGTGTTCCCCGTGTTGTCCCCGCCGTCAGCGCGGTGTGACAGGGTCTTCGGACAACAAATCTGACAACACGGTTTCCGGGTGGCAGCAACATGTTGCCCGACTGTTGTTGTTGCCGCGATGTGACAGGGTCGCCGGCAACACGACTTTCTCGTGTTGCCGGATAGAGTTGTCCAACTGTTGTCTCAGTGTGACAGGGCCTTAACCAGCGCCCAACAATCGACGAACAGAAATGCACATGGAGAGGCTTAGTGCCGTCAGCTCACACGATGGAGCAAGCCTCTGGGTGTTCCTTACACCAATAAACAACACCTTGCGACCCTGCTCTGCATGGAACGCTGGCCTTCGTACCAGCTCAAGGGAGTTCGAAGCCATCGAACGACTAAACCGTAAACATACGCAGGCAGAGGCCTCCCTCTATTGGTAAGTAATAAGCAAGATACATAAAGTTTTTCCTTTGCTACATGTTCAAGTGCTACTTGATGAGGAAATTACGCGGATGTGGCCAGGCCATCAGGGACAGCAAATTACAAGGGGAAAAAAAACAAGACATCTCCACTTTTGTTATAGACACAGAAACGGAACGAAGCGCCGCTGGAATCGACATGTGATGTTACGAAAAAGAAACTTCTACAAACAAGAACTCGGTGCAATCGCGTTCGATTGCACGTTTGCGCGGTAGCTTCCACCGTGGCTTGATCTTGCTTCTCTCCTAATCCCATTGTTGCAACGTCCAATCAATATCTCCGCCAAAGACCAACATTTTGTTCGATATTTTTATTGATTGTTAATTTTATTTTAATCGCGTTGTACAAGATGTAGCACTTGACCGCTATTGTGCATTCACATCATATACGCTGATTCCAAATAAAATCCAGAGGAGAAGGAAGAGAAAGAGGGAGATTTTTTTTGGAAATGAAAATCATCGACCTGTCTGATAATAAAAATAATTGTTTTATTATATATCCTCTCGACATTACGAAAACCTGAGATCGAAGAATCAATATGCTTTGGACACAAACACAACTATATTTGTTAAATGTTTCTCCTCACTTCCGCTGTTATTTCTATCACACCTTTCAACATTTTTATTTTCTAAGTGCAGCAGCATTTGAAGATTTCAACTCGCGCACACTGCAGGCCGTACGCAGGCTTTTTTTAGATTGAAATGATTTTTTTCCATATATGCACCTGAATTTAAAATATTATTTTACCGGGACAACCATTGCGACCGCGGCGCCTGACTGTGCAATTTCAACGTGAAGAGGGGTGAACTAATTGCAGAAATAAATACTTGCCTTTAATATGTTCTTCTTGAATGGAATATTCCAATTTAAGATTTGTAGACCATCATCAGATAAGGCTATTATATGTGTTGACTATAGGTTCCTATATTCTCCTTCGCAGTATTCAGTGCCAACTCTACGCTGACAAGGATGCGCGATACCTAAATTCAAACAAAAAATCAAATGGGGAGCCGCATGCTGAAGGGACGCCAGAGGTCATTGTGGCAGCATAAATCGCGAATGGACGTGAGATGATCTGATAGAGACAAGGTGTCTTTTCGGTCCCGGGCTTGCGGAAAAGACTCATCCTGAGCGCGTCAAATTCGTTCGTATCTTTTGGAGGCGATGCTTTCGGTCCTCATCTTGACACAGAAATCAGCGGAATTTCATAAAAATGCGCAACGTTTGGCTTCACGAAAAAGCGAGACCGAAAAGAGTTACATTCACCAGAGAATACAAGGTATGTACTATATATGCCTCTGTAGAACCATTTAAAGAACTAGAAAGAATAAAGTGTCCGGAAGTATTTGAACCCACCACCGTTCGATTTTGAACCAAGTTCTTCACCGTCTAAACTCTCCAGATATGTTTTAAATATCTTTATTACACTTGACAATCAAGATGAGGATTTTTCCCTCGCATTAGACAGCAAACTATACATCGTTTTCGTGTAACCGGTGTTGTTTTCAAATCTGACGTAATTGGGTCGGGCACCAAAAAATAAAGCAGATAGTTAAAGCATACATAAAATAAAAATGTATAACCCCCATAAAAGAAGAAGTATTGGCACAAACCCCTTGAATTCTAGCGCCTTCCAATCGGCATAAAAAGTGATTTGCTGTTTTTTCCCTAACTTGTTTACGTCAAAATTAAACATGCCGGCCACCACGACAAAACGATCTATACCTTAGCTTGCATAATCTCAAGGCGGGTCAGTGTAGGGTTGAGGCTCAGCACGTAGGCACGGTCGTGCACCTGGCGACCTTGGAAACGTGTGGACGAATGAAAACGGCTCCTCGAGCTCCTGTGATGCAGCGCCATCTCACGGCGTTTGTCAGAAAAGAGGGCAGATCTTCGGCACACTTGCTCCTAGGCGAGGCGGCGGCGTTGAGACGCCTCTGTTCTCCCACCGTCGTCATGGCTCCTACGAAGCAGGTGGCCGCAGAACGTATGCGATCTTATCGGGAAAGCTAGAAACGGCAGAAGCAGTTGGGAGAGCCGTCTTTACCAAGGGCTCCGCAGAAAACGCCCTTAGGTGTAAGGCCTATCACACGTCCTGTTCCCACCAGTCTTTGTCAGCATGATCAAGCTATTTGTTTTCTACATGGTTAAAGTCAGCGAGCAACGTCAGGAAACTGTATATGAATACAGGAGAGAGGATAGACGCTGAACTCAAAACTCAATGTTTAATCCAGAAGAAAAGAAAGAAGATGATGCATAGCCAACAGGCGCGTGCTCATGACACGAGAACTATTAGGCGGATTGCGATGGCTTCAGCGCATCGAAGCGTTTAAAAACAAAACTTACTTTTCAAATAGTGTAACACAAGGATGTCTGAAGAATTGCTCCCTCAGACCTTGTAAAGTTCTCTGAAAAGGCTTTTTTTATTTTTTTATTGACCAATGATAGCGGCGGTGGCCAGATTTTAATCACTTATACAGGCTTTACAGTGCAGAGACAAGTGACCCCCACCGTTGACCTGAGGTTACGTTCACATAGCCTATTATTAAAGAGAACCTAAAAAGAAAAGAAAAATGATTTTTTTTACAGTCTCGTTGGGACACGCGTAAAATAAAATTTTACGCTAAAAAATTGTTTAGAGCAATAGTGACGGCGAGAGATTTATTTGAAATTCTGCGCACGAAGTCCATGACGTCACGGGTCTTTCTGGAATGACCACCTCGGTCGTGAAGGCGAAGTCCATCCACCTCTCCTCGATGCATCTGAAATGCCGAGAGAAAAAAAGTAGAAAGGAGGTGACTGCAGACTAAATCGCGTGTCGCGCCGTGAATATTGCAAAAAAAATATGTTTTTTTTTGTAAAATTAATTTTTTGACACGCGTGTCCCAACCAAACTGTTCAAAAAAATTTTTTTCAGGGGCTCTTTGCTTCAAAAAACTGCCCAGATTTGTTAAAAGGTGCACTTAAATTTGGAAAACTGTATCTCAAGTGAAATGTAAAAAAGAAACATGCTATGCAGTTTGTGCCCTGTATTTCGCGCGTGGTATACAGCGTTCCCTTAACATATGGTAGAACGTACGTGGGACATACAGGAAGATGTACTATTAATGATAGGCTACGTAAACATAATCTGTCTATAAAGTCAACGGTGGGGGTCACTTTCCTCTGCACTGTCAAGCCTGTTCATGTAATCCAAATCTGGCCAGCACCGCTATCATCGGTCGATATAAAGAAAAGTCTTCGAATAAATTTACAAGGAGTATATTATACAAAGGTCTGGGAGCATTGCGTGAGTCATCCTTCTGTTACACTGTCTGAAAAGGAACTTTTTTTGTTTCTTTTGTTAAACACTTTGATGAGTTGAAGCCATCGCCCCGCGCTCGAGAGTTCTGGTGGCCACGGGCACGTCCCTGTTTGTTACGTGTCATCTTCTTTCTTCTTTTCTTCTGGATTAAATATTTAGTTGTGAGTTAAGCACCTATTCTGTTTTCTGTATTCTTCCACAGTTTCCTCATGTTGCTCGCTAACTTCAACCACGTATAATGCTTACCAACTGGCCCAATTCACCACCCTTCTATTTGTTTTAGTTTCGGTATCTCGTGCCATGACAACCTAAACTACCCACTACTTTGCACAAAGGAAAATATAATTTTTAGAAGTATAACTCCGTATTTTAACGGCGCCCTAGAAAACTTGATTTGGGGGTGCGAAGTAAAATTTGCATAATGCAATATAATCACCGTTCTAAGGGCACTTACTTCGCAAACTTTCAAATAACACAAAAACCCTGCCGTGTATTGTGGTAAATAATCTTACACTAAAGGAAAATATTTTGCTTTGTTTCATTTCTCGTTTAGAACGAGGGGCGTTCATAAAGTTCGTACTATTGTCATGAAGGAATAGAGATTCTGCAATCAAACTCAAATAGGAGTTGAGACTTTCTCTACATGTTCGCCACCAAAATATATCCACTTTTTCCAGCGATGCACCTCATGCCGGAGGCCATTGTTATAGAACTCCTTGTTTTGAGTGTTCAGGAATCGCTCCACTTTAGCAATCACTTAAACGCCGTCGTTGAAATGCTTTCCTCTTATTTGGCCACACTGGAAGCGTCAGCGCCATTTAACCAATATGTCAGAAACTGGGGCGTTGTCCCCGAACAATGCTCTCAGATTGGAATGAATATCCTTGGCATTGCTTCCCTTCAAATGAAAAAAAACGGATCACTGCATGTGCTTGGCACCGACCTACTATACCATGCGATGTTTATATTGTGCGGAAACTAGAGGGGCGCGCGCTCATGTTGTAGCCTGTTTTGTTACGGTTCTTTCGATTTTTTGTGTCGATAATACGAACTTTATGAACGCCCCTCGTATATTTTAACGAATATATCCACTCTGAAATACGCTTGAGTAAATTCCGTATACCTTGTAAGGTTCATATAATTCAGACCGCGTCCTTCCTTTAATTACTTTACCATGTCATTCTGCCTTTGAACATTTTGTTTGGTAACTCGAGCATGCATCTTTTTCCTTTCTTAAAATAGCGGCATTCCAATCATTTTATTTCATTTTCTCGTAGCCACCACCACAAGGTTAGAAGAGAAAAACAAAAAAACGATATATCGGCCGGCCCAGACACCGGTTTGATTTTCAGTTTATTTCAGTTTGTGGAATGTCATCTCCTCTTTTCGTTCTCCATCTTTCTGTTCTCCCTTTTGACACAAGACGGAGTGAAGCAATATGGTTACATTTGTAATATGTCCCGACTTGATCGTTAAAGAAGAAGCGGTTTAAACAGGCTGCACAAGGTTTAAACCAAATATTTTTTCACCTCCAATTTTTACCGAGGTACGGCCATAGTAATGTCCGCACAGGCGCCCGAAGGCAAACAAAACACTTGAGAAAAAACGCTTCTTGTATGGTGTTTTTCTTCTTCTTTTTTTTATTCGATTTTTAGAAGACCGTTAAACGCATCGCGCCTCCTTTTACCGACCGACCTGGCGCGGGAGCGGCGTCTTTTATGCTCAGTCCGTCTTATTCACGACTTCCTCTCTCGTACCGTTCTCTTGTTAGCTCAAAGCTTACTATAGCTTCTGTACATTGGAACAAAGGAACGTTACCTTTTCAATATCATCCCCTTTATATGGCAAATTCATTATTCAGTCTGACTCGCGGGCTTTCTTCTTGCTGAAAGTGAAATCCTGGGCAGGGTTACCGACAATGAAACTGATTTACAGTCTATATTTTTATACAATCGTTCGTACTCCCTGGCATATCTATATACTCGAAGAAGGAACAATTTTCTCTTCTAGAACATTATATTATTCCGGGAATCCTTTTTCGTGCAGTCTAAAGGGAACCCCACTTCGACTGTAGTCCCTGACAGAATGAAAACAACAGAACCTTCCTTTCCGATGCTCAACCCCCGGCACGCGGTCATTGCCTTCCGCCGTGCTTTGGTTGCACGTGCACATTCGAAGCTTACGAGACGGCGAAGCATTATGAAAGGTAGAAAGCTGGCACTGCAGGCAGGACAACTGAAGGACCCCCTGCCGTTCTCATTATGTTGGTGATTATATTCTACACCTGGTACCTTCCACATCGGAGCTTCGAACTAATGGCGGCCCATCAGGTGCCTGAAGCCGGGGTCACACTGTTCATAACATACACCACATAAAATACAGTCTGCATACAGATTCGAACGCGAGTCACCGCGAGATCCGTGCTTCGAGTTCCGCATGGTAATGAGTTCAAGAAGAAAACTTGGCACGCGGCATTCGAACCACGGACATTGCGGTGACTCGGGTTTGCAGGCTGCCTTATTTTGTGATGTATGAGCAGTGTGACAGTGGGAATAAGGGACAGCAATGGTATTGTAGTCACTGATTGGGCTAGAACGGCAGAAACATCATTCAGTTTTCCCGCTTCCAGCGCGAGCTTCCCCTTCGATAACGCTTCGGCGTGTCATGGAGCCCGAGCAAAGGACGGCCGAGAGCAAAGAGCGCGTGCTGGAGGCCGACGTCGGAAAGAAATATCCGGCCGTTCTTATTCTGTCAGTACCAACGTTACTGGAGCAAGCTCAGTTTCGCAGCTCCCCATTCTTGCCTGCAGAGGCAAGTGGCCCAGGTGGCGGTCACGAGAACTAGCGGCGCTGCAGTCGGATCTTGCTTCCCTGTCTCGAGCGTCGTCTACTACCACCGCGTTGAGAGCTTTTTCTTTTTCTTGTCTTCCTTTTTATTTTTTTTATTTCCATGTGTATAATAGCAAAAAAAAAAAAAAGACGATGAAGATGCAGTGTAATACACCACAGAGATCAGAGTCAGAGCATTGTGAGTGTTCTTTTTTGAGTGCTTGAAATTTATTTTTGTGTGCGTCAGTTTCCTTGCGCTGTGAAGTGTTAGTATCAATCAACAACTCGCCCAAGCTCAAGGTATTGCTAATCAAACTTGGCGGGCTAGACAATCCGGAAGCAAGGCTCGACTGCACCGCTGCTAGTTCTCGTGACCGCCACTGGGTCCATGTCGCAGGACGAGCTGTTAAACTGAGCTTGCTCCAGTAACGTTGGTCAGTACCTATAGATGCGAATAAAAGAAGAAGAAAAAAAAAGCCACGCCGAGAGAGCTCACTCGCGTATCATAATCGTGCAGCCTAAACTTTAGGGAGCAATGGGTTTCTGCTCCCCTATAAAATGAAAAACGAATGCTCCAAAAATAATTAAAGACCGTAAGGCAGCGGCCTCCCGGCGGCCACCTTGAAGAAGCTTAAAATTTGACCCCTAGATGGAGACACCGATCGTGTGGCCGAGAAATTGTGCTATGGCACGTTTGCTACGGCTCGGGGTGGCCGATATATTTTTGGTAGCAAAAATATGGCATGTTTTACAAGTAATGCATTGTGCGCGCACTAACGTACACAATTTCCACAGGGTTTTCGCGACCTTCCTCTGGAAGTCACGTTGGGAAAAAATGAAGCCAGACAATCTGTTCCGACTGGTAAAGGATGGCGGAGTCGAACTTTCGCACCTTTTCGTTCGACGGCGTGTGTCGAGGTTTGTTTTTCTACGAGATCAGACACACCCATTCATACCAACCATAATACAAACAAAACTTGCAAGCTCTTTACCAGAAGTAATAGTAAGTAGCAACCACGATGAGCACACGCGCCTGTCTGGATTTTTAAAAGAGGTCCAAGATGCAACGCTGTTTTTACAGGCCAGATTTTCTATCAAGTACCTGAGTGCTGTCACTAGAAAGAAACTATCTCAAGACATTATCCAAGTACTATTCCCCCACTGCTGTATCGCTCGCTGTATAGTCACAGGCCTGGTCAGGATGTCCTCTGCCGTGTCAAGAAAATCTGTGTTCCTCGAGCAGTAAAAATTTTTTTCTTTAAACTTCTCAGTAACACGTAACCTCTGAAGACATGACTCACAGAAAGAGACAGGTTTGTTCCTTGGTCCGTTGACTGCATATTGTACAAGCAACCAGAAACCGTGGAACATTTGTTTAAACTATGCTGGGACGCAGTGTTCTTCAGGGACGTGTTGCAGCGGACGCTGAAGAAAAAGTTCTGTGTTACGCCCCATACGATTCGTTACCATCCTTGGACAAGAACGATCAAGTGCCTTACGACATGCTCCTTGCATTAGGCCTCTATTCCATATGGAAATCCAAGAATGGCCCCCAGACATGCAGATGTAGAACTCAAAACAGTAAGAGGGTACTTCATCGAGGTGGTTGCGCAAGTTAAATCAGTGTTCTGTCAGTCTGAAGAAACATCGCCCGTTCGGGCGCCACTGTTTGATGATCTCCAAAATATCAAGGAATTTTAGTGCGCCCGCAAAAGGCTGAGCGGTAAATTCTTGAAAATGCATCCATTTGCGATGAATTAGCGTTGAATAAACTGTACAAACGTGTCCATTAAAGACAAAAAAAAGAAATCGGTGGCCGAGTGGGCTAGCGCACACCAGCTTGGAGCACGTGGAGCGAAAGCTCGCGCTGCAGATTCCAGGGATCCTGGGCTCAATCCCTACCTCTGCCCGCTTTGATCTGGATGAGCATTGAACCGGCGTGCGGTCGTGTATCATTACTGCGTGATGCACGTTAAAGACCCAAGGATAGCGTTTGTACTGCACTGGTTAAAGTTCTCATCTACACCTGGGAGACTCGTCGCCGGTTGGCGCAGACCTAGTTCTAGTCTGTTTAAAGATATGCAACACCCAATCTTTTTTTTTTTGCTACGGCTTATGGCACTGATGTTTTGGCTAGTCCCCTGTGCACGTTGCACGTTCACCGCGTGCTCTCGCCCGTGTCACGGGGTGCCAGCGCTACCAAGTTCAAACACTGAAGCATTGAAACATTGCTTTACTTTTATTCTCTAACGATGGGAGAAAACCAAAAGAGAAAGGTGCTTTTCTCAGCTTGAACAGCCCTTGGTACCCCTACAAGGTAAGCAACACAAGCAAAAAGGTAGAAAATATAAAAAAGACATAAATCAATAAAACAAATAAGCAAACAAATACATACAATGTGAGGTATGTTTAAGTAGTAACTATTATACAACGTTAGGTACATCATTTTTGCTCAATAACATAACATCAATTTCTAGTGACGCAATATAACGTAGTAGCTCGGGAAGTGCATGTTTAATTCTTTACCATCCAAAGTTTGTTCGTGTGTCTGATGAGTTTCACGAAATCAATTGTTCAAATAAAGGTCAGCAATGGTGAGAAATGTTTCGAACTTCCCTTTCATATCAGACTGGGATTTTAGACTGGGATGTCAGAGTGTGATTGTCCGGTGAAAATAGGAAGGTATTAAGTCTGATTGTTACCTGGCGGGGGCCTACAGATTAACATTGGCTATTTTTATATGAAACGACACCCCAATTGAGTTTAATTAATGACGGATAATTATACGAAACGCCGTGCAAATCGCGCAAGTGTCAATGACTGCGCTCCTATGCCTGATATGACGTCATACCAGGCTTGCAGTCATCAGATCCTATGCTTTCTTTCTCCGTGAGATCACTCTGCTCCCTTCGTACCGCATCGTTCTATTTCACTCGCGACTGTAAATCTCGCAAAGAAGTGTGGAGCGTGACAACCGCACAACGAGAGTCCTCTTTCATTCACGAAACATTTTCTAGCGCAGCAACGAGGGTGAATTACGTGGTAGCGTTCACGCGGGAGATCAAAGTTCGAAGGGCGCTTCAGTTCAGCGCGTTCTTTGCGTTATGTTTCGTCGGGCACTCCGCTGCTCTGAAGGTGGAAGAGGAAAACGCCGTTTATGCACGCTCGGTGTAAAATACAATGACTCGTCAGGAAAGCACACAAAATTCAGATTTGTGTGCTTCCCTGGACGAGACATAAAAAAGAGCTTTAGTAGAAAAGCTAAATCTAGAGAACGTTTTTTTGTTTATTCTTAATCTAGCGTGTTGCTCTTGCAGTAACGATGCAGTAGGCTAAGATCAATCACCTGACGCGCAGTGAATGAGTCTTTGAAAGTTATTACGGGGAAAGAGGGTATATGTTAAATGAAAGATCTTGGAAAGCTCCCACAATAAAATCCTAGATCATGCGCCATTTTCTTTAGCTGCCACTACTCTTAAGAGGTAGCGAACTGCGCTTTATTTTAGGTGGAAGTCAGTTTATTCTTGCCAGAATTCATCTAGGTTTCTTGCTAGTCTATACCGTTGTGGTCGAAGAAGTGGTCTGAATGTAGAGCACCTTTCAACGATGTGCAAACTGATTTAAAAAGAAGGACAAGCCGATAAAGCGATCGATCAAATTATTACATCTTTATTTTTTAATCTTAAAATAAAGAGGGCTAAAGTTGACAGCTTGACAGCTCCCAAAGCTCTTCCATAGTAGTGAAAAACAAAACTTACTTAAAATCGTAAAGTATAAAAGGAGTAATCGTAAACATATAAATGGCGTCCCGCGTTGTCGGTGGACGCTCTAAAAAGTTCTGGTCGTAAAAGAACTCTCAGGGGTCTCTTCGGCTTGTCCGTATTTTGCACCCTAAAGATCTGTTTTAAGCACCCCTAAAAGGGTTCTTCGGAAAAAACCTATAAGGGGCTCTTTTAGGCTCATATTTTGATGCGAAAGAGTTCTTCATCGCCCAATCGCCCCTCTAGTGCTCCATGTGGCGATAGTTCATAAGAGAAACTGTTCTTCACTAGCTGAAAGAGTTCTTGGGTGGTCGAAGAACCCTTCAAGAACGAACTTTTTTTTGTGTATTTTTAGATAAAATTCGACGCTTTTAATCATATTTTTTATGTAAATTCGGCGTTCATGAATGCACGTACACTCCTGATACTTTTTCAATACAAAGCAAGATGGTGTTACCGCACTTTATTTTGTTTTAACTACAATTCTGCAAACCTATTATTAAAACAAATATTGTCTACACATAAGCGCATCAACATAGACAAAAAAGCCACGTGCAACATTTACGAAAATGGCACCGGATAATTTCTTTCCCTATATAATAAAAATATACCTCAATTCTCCTTCTTCTTCCAGTAAACGATTCCAACGGCATCGTATAAACTCCAATCTGCAACCACCGCGTGCACAATGCAAAAATATCACAGGCACAGCAATAATATTTCTTTAACCTTAAGAGACGGCGAGGAAAACGCAAAAACCCTTCTTCAATTGTCCGAGGTTGAAGGGCAACTTCGGTCAAAAATCGAACCAAAATAAATGCCTGGCATCGCTTTTAGATGCACGAAATATGATCGCAGTCCAAATATTTCGTCAAAGAAGCGGCGGGCTGGTTATCTGTTAGTCAAGCAATAGTGAGCGATGGCATAGCGTCGGTGCTTTGGTACTTCTCCCATGCTTTTACTTTGTTCTGTAAAGTAGTAAGTAGAGCGGCACATCGCATTTTTTATACTTTCTGTTGTTTCGTTTTAGCGATTTTCGTGTGCCTCTCAGTGTATCATCTTTTATATTAGGTTTCCTGCGCATAGATTATGCAATCAAACTGTGCTGTTCTGCACTGCGCTACCGTATGAACGCGCCAAACGCTATCGTCAAGAGTGACCCCAGAAAAGAAGTTTTCTTGAGCGCAGAATGAACGCTCTACACGCGATAGCGTTAAGGAGCTGGTGTCGCCGAAAAGCCGGCGTCGGTGGCGTGACGCGAATCCTGATTGGTCGAGAGTCATGACATCACAGTCACATGACCTCGCGCAAGAACTTTAAAACCACAACGCACACGTGAAACGTGCGGTCACGCGAGGAATGAAAGCGATTAAAGAACGCGGCACGTGTATTTCGAATTAAAGGTCGCCGCAATCCTCAAATTATTTCACTTTACAAAGTAATAATTTGACTTTCAAAAACGTTTGAAGAATTTTAGGCGGCCTTCGAAGCCGCGACCCTTCGGTTGCGAGGCAGACACTCTACTGTACCAGGCCACTCAAGGCACGCTTGCACTGCGAATGAGAAGGCGATGCGAACTGGGCCCGAAAACGTTATCGCGTTCCGCTATTAAAGGCGAAGTTTAAGCGTTCTCTAAGTTTTAATCAACCTAGCAATATAGCTAACTGGCCCCCTTCCCCAAACACACAAACGTGAAGTCTTGTGCATAGCACACAATTCTCGGAGCACCAACCTGAAAAACAGCCGTACACAGCATGGCACAATCAGGCCGCTCCATCGTGATTCTAAATTCCGTGAGCAAGAAACCGAAATGTATACACGGGGTAAACATTCTGTAGCATTTTAGAAGTGAAGGGTGCGCGTGCGCAGCTTTCATTGGTGCTCAAAGTGTGCGACACCACGGGAACCGTAGCTTTGTCTGTCTTGCACACAGAAACTTGCCCACAAACATAGCGATGCAACCGCACTGCATGCCCGACGGCACACAGTGACCGGCACCGAAGGCGCTTTTTCTTAGCGCATTAAATTCGCTATTTAGCCGCTATTTTATGACTACGCAGTGATAGATACGCTTCATATGTACGATGTGAAGAACTAAAAGTAAAGCAACTTACCTCACATCTTGAAACTGATAGCTTGACTAGGTCAGCTGCATGTCGTACCATGCATGTACCGCAGCACCGACGGGATGTCTGATGATCAGTGCTTGCCATCTCTTTCAGATAGCTTCTGTTTACGGCTTAGACGCCCGAAATCAAACTTTGAGGCGTGATATTTACAAAACTACAAACAATATCCAAAAGAAAAAACAATACCTTGTTATTCAGGGAAACTGACTGAGCAAAAAACAGCCGTAACCAAAATGTTTTGAATATTGACCGGTGTTGTCCTGACCCGCAGCTTTACCGAGACTAAGGTGTAATATTTCGATTTTGTTTCGTCGTTCTGATCTTGAATATGTGAGTTTTGTTTTTAATAATTCGAATACTTGTGCAAACAGAGCGTGTTTTCCTTTCATTTTTTTATCTTCTTCGGACCTCGTAAATTTACGCACAATATATCTAAACCGCGGTCTAATGATGACATAATACAAGACAATTATCGATTAAATCTACACTGAGGAGGTCAATTTACTTTGTACGATATGTGAAAAGGTCGACATTGTTTTGTGGTTATTTTACTACTCATAAGATGCCTTAGGGTTTCATGTAGAATCATTTCGATTTATTGCAGTTTGATCTACCAGCGATCGACATTGCTGGAACGTGTATGACGTGTGCGGCACATCAAAATGTTCCCCTAGACATGACGTCGGTACAGTTATAGAAATATCAGTGCGTGTGTAACTTGTTTAAAATATGTACCGTGTCTGTAGTCTTAGAGAAATTATATTTCTTGCGGCTCCGAAAAAATGTAGCGTGGACGAAATCTCGAAATGAAAACCCGAAGTTTTGAAACCAGCTTGGTTTCTTCTTCAAGGGTGACTGAAAGCACGCGGAGCAGCAGCAGCTTCTAGCCTCTTCGTCTTCAAAACAAAACAAAACAAAAAAATTGTAAAAATTAAAAACTTTTTTTTAATGGAGAAGT